>QVOB01000142.1:0-26180 GCA_014839585.1 Pseudomyrmex concolor | reverse complement strand
TTCTATAAATAAAAAAGAAAAAAATCACGCCGCGTGTCACATAAATCTCTAAAAAGTTATTAAGTGTCGCGCCGCGGCAATACAGACGGCAATATTATTAATTTATGTCGCAGGTGGAGGGCAACGTGTTCGCGGTTTACAACATGGGCACCAACGACCATCCAATCGGCGAAGTCGGCGTAAAAGTTAACGACAACCAGTATCACGTAGTTAGATTTACAAGGACGGGACCGAACAGCACGTTACAGGTCGACGACTACAATCTGCAGTCCAATCATCCGTCGGGTAAGCACCGCGCGCACACACGGTGTGTGTGTGTGTTACGTCATTGTGTGTTATCAAGTAAAATAATATATTACGTGTGCGCGTCAAATATACTTTTGTTTAGTTTTTTTTTTTTCTTTTTTTTTTTATTACCTATTGCAAGTTATCGATGTAATAATATCTGTCGTTAAAAATTTTTATTGCGCGCGCGATAAGAGACATCTCTATCTACGAGATGTTCGCGTTCACACTTTGATTTCTGTTTACCGAAACAGTTGTTGTATACGATACGTCCGAGCACCTCAATCGCGCGTATCTTTTTATAGATTTGCGACACGTTTATGACACATCGAGCGTGCGTGTCCTTTGACGCGTTGTTTATCAAATGAAAATTTAATATTACGCGATTATTTTATTAATAAGTGTCATCTTTCCTCGCGTTCGACTCGTTTGTGATATCACGTGGGGAGGGGAACTCGCGTGTAAACGTAAATAACGCTCGAGTTGTAACGTAGAAAAAAAAAAATTGTAAGAAATATTGTATGAGATCGTACGCATTCTGGTCGCGAAACGATCCGGACAACTCGAGATCCGGCGGCAGACTGCGACGAGGGTCCCGACGAGATCTTCTTTTATGGTGGTGTCGGTCGTTGACCCGATCCTACCATGAGAAACGACCTTGATCGGCCATTCACAAGACTCAACTATTGTCTCGAGGTTTTTTTCTACGAAGATAAAAAAAAACCTCTTGCCTCGCTCTCATCAGAATGATATCTCGCGTGTAACTCAACGAGATAAATTGAAGAGGATCATATTTTCGAAGTTGTAATTGTTCGAAATTACAACTCGCGGAGGGTTGTTAAAAGGTTGTTAAACGTAAAATCTTGGCAGTATAATACGAATTAACTATGCGATAAAGTTCTCTCCTCGCTGTAGTGTCGTGAGAGAGTCAATATTTCGTTTTACTGTCTGGCGTGTTCGATAACGAACGAGTTGATATATGTCACATCGTAGAAATGAATCTTAAAATAGAATTTACTTCGTCGTGAAAGTTAAGTTGGACGTTGCGCTACGTACAATCTAAATTTTAGATTTCAATTAAAATAACTTATTTTAAGATTCTAAAATATGTGTCACGTCATTTTTATTTTCGCACGTTCGTCAGAGCGATATGTATATATATATGTATATATTGGCAAAAATTAATTAAAATAAACGCGAACATTGCGACGCGCAAAACGCGATCGATCTCGGATAATGTAAATTAATTTGAAGAGAATGCGCGCGTTTACGAAAAGTGAAGAGAATGTTTGCGGCTAGCATCATGTATTTAATTAGTAAATGACAAAGCGGTATTCCTATTTTCCGTGTACAATTAATTTTATAATGTCATCCGTATATCACCGTAGAAATTGCATTTGTCCCGTGGGGAGGGGAGGAGAAGAGAGGGAGAAGTGCGCGTTAATATAATTAAGTGCCTCGCTTAACTTAATTACATTGTCCTCAAATATTGTTTATATCCTATTATATAATAGACTCTCTTTCCGATGTAAATTAAACTTTCGACTCTTTACACGCAAATTACAAATTAATATAATGTAAAAATTTTCCGCGTGTTTTTTTCTTCTAATTTTTGTAAACATGTATATTTCTGCGTGTTTACTTCTCGATTTCTCTCTCTTTGTTTTTCTCTTCAGTCTAAACAAAATTTAAATTATCTCATCAAGTAAATTAATAATTTATAGTATTTCAAATTCAAATATATTTCGTTAATTCAGTAAATAATTTTGCATTGGATATACACTTGCAAATATTTCTACGGCAATCGGACGGCAAGATTTTCATCATCGATTATCACATTTCCTCACTTACAGCCTCACTTAGATTTATTTCACCGTGTAATATCAGGTGGTGGTGCTCGTACATTCACGCACTGATATTAATTATGCGATGCGGCGCATATTGCGCGTAATATACTACGTTGCACTCGTTTTCCCGAAATTTATTGTCGACTAATGCGCGATGAATTTTCATATACGCGCGAGCTCTTCGGTCCCGCGAGTGTCATTTACGCACTGCGAAATGTCCGCAAATGCGCTCGTAATACACGCTTAAAATTTCCACGAATATATTCGCTCGAATCTTTGCAACGCGGATAAGTAATGTAATTAATTAAAACGCGGACATGTGTAAGTGCACACGTTCCGCGATAACTTTCTGACTCATTTTAAAAACTCGTCGTAATCCTTTTATTTGTCAAGGACGTGAAATTAATTTGAAGAGAAAAACGTTTTACAAAATTTACTGTGAAATTCACCAATTAATTCTGAATAACGTTTATGTAAAGTAGTTCGCTTTAAAAAAGTTCTCGTTAGAAGAGACTCGAAGTACGTATATAAATGACGTGTATTAAATCTCACGTGGTAGTGTCTTCCGAAATTCGTATTTTATTGTTTCCGATTCTCGCGCAAAATTCTCGCGGATAAACTTTTTCGTGAGTGATATGCGATCTTCCCTTCGTGCGTAAGTCTCACATGTCGCGTGAGCCGCAACGAGAGGAGAATCCTCTTTGTAGCTTCTGCTGCTCTGCTTCATATGCAGAAGGTCGACGGAAGGCTTCTTGCTCCTTGTGTCCGCACGTGCATTCTCTCTCACGCGAATAATCCGCGGTGTGGTTGGCTTATTGAAACAATAACCGGAGGAAGTATTTCGATTATTAACGCGTCGAAGATACTTATCTACAACACCTAGTAAAACAGATTTGATTAGACCGTCCCAGGATGTTCGATAGTTACATTGTCGATCGATCGGAAAATGCGAACGAAAAATATTATCTTTGTTCATTACTTTTCGCGCTGTTTTCAGATATTATTTCGGATACGAGCTTTCGTTACGCTCTTCGTCAAGCGCGCGTATTTCTTCTTCTAAATCTCTGACGTCCTAATACCCGATCGACGGAATTTGACCATGGGCGAGAATCGTTCTCACGCTTAAAGCGGGAGATCGCGCGCCGCGTCCTCGACCGACGAGCCCGTCCTTCGATACGGCCTGAGAGGGGTCGTGAGAGGGTTCGAACCTCGAGACCTCCTTCGCGATTTTCCCTTCGCGCTACGGTATATAGACGAAGACCTTTGAACCCGTAGAATTTTCTGTCGATAATTCTGAAGCGCAGCTCGAGGGAGACGCTGGGACTCCTGCTGTGTGTCAAAAAATAATCATCCTCTTCCCCCGCGTCAAAGATACTTGAAATTCTTTTCTCAGAGAAAAGAGACAATTGTCGAAAGATTTTGGAATCTTTCCAATAGTGTTTGTTTCTCCGATTTTGAATTTTTGTTTTCGTTATTATTTTAGAACAACAATATTGCGGAGAGAAAAGTTTTCTTTCCCTTTCTGTAGATTTTTGTTTAAATGTCTGTACAAAGCGCGCCTGTGCATTTCGGACGAGTTTCTCTGGATCGCACCTGACAACACTCGGAGGAGTGTCAAAGATCTCGGAAGATAGATCTTCCTCCTTATACATATATATGCTATATATATATATTTTTTTTTTTCACTGAAAGTCTCGTCCGTTAGGCTCGTGAGAATCGAAGGACGAGTCCCACGGGCGTGAGAAACCAGCTTCGAAGAGAGATCGAATCTTCTCAGGCTTACTAGGGAATCATTCGATGCTAAGGAGCTTCTTCGGAGCGCAAGCAAGGCGCGGTTATTAAAGAAAAATCCGATTAATTACATTGTTTTACACACAAAGAATTTGGCGAGAATTTATTTGTTGAAATTCTTTCCTGATATATATTTTGCGTATAATTTCAACGTACAAGAATCAAATTATTGTTTTATTACGTATGTAAATATACATGTATATAATACACAAAACACTTGTGTATTCTCTATTCGATCGAGGGCATTTAAAATTGCGCGTCTCTTTTGACTTAACCATCGCTTCGCTCTATCGCGGGCTTCGGAAGATAAGATGATGAATGAATGACTGAATGAAAAGCACTCGAGAGCACTCCCTCGACTTGCTTGCTGGACTCTCATGATATCCTAGTATCAGAAGCGCCATGTGCCCTCATAGTTTTCCCACGAGTTCTCTCCAAGTTCTCACGCGACCGATTTCTTTCCTACCGCACGTGTGTCGCTGTATAGCCATGTAAAAAAGAAATGAAAGAACAAGAAGAAGAACGAGGAAGTGAGAGAAGGAGAAAGAGAAAGAAAGAGACAGACAGACAGACAGACAGAAGGGAGGAGGAGAAAGTGAGTAAGCTGGAGGAGGTCGAGGGTAAAAATAGTAAATGATTCGATCGATCACACAATACGCACAATCTCACATACATACACGATTTCTTTTTATGTGCCGTGTGTCGAGAATGAAAGTTTCTCATTCTGGTAAAACGTGACAAACTCGCATGTGATATCTATTTTAATTTAATATTTATGATTTTATTTCTTGTTTTTTTTTTTTGAAACACAATCATGTATTCGCGTACAGAAATACTCGCGATATAAAATTTAATTTAAAAATTAATGAAAAAGTATCTCATTAAATTCTAGAAAGAGAGAGAGAGAAAGAGAGAGAGAGAGATAGAAAGAGAGAAAGTTATTTCCTAAGGGTGGATAAAATCCCGACGGTCGCGAGTTCATCGTGTTATCGCATTCCTCGAGGAATTTTCCCACGGTATGATCTCGTGAGAACAATTTAATTGACTTAAGAAACCAGCTCTCTGTCCCAGGATACTGTTTTGTCTTTCTCCCACCATATTGTCTTTCTTTTTCATGATGGTCTCTCTGATGAGCATTGGTTCACTTCGACCATTTAACTCTCTGTCCAAGATTGTCGACTTTTCAAATTGCATGTCTCTCTCTCTCTCTCTCTCTCTCTTTCTTTTTTAATTCGACTTAATGACTCGATTTCCGTCTCTTGTTTTTCAAAAATCACAAGGCACTCGTTGTGAAGAGAAAGACCTCGTCGGAAGAGATTTATTTTTTGAAAATTACTTTTCTCTCTTTTCTAATTTTTTGAGAAATTACTTCTCGAAACACTTGACAATTTGCCACCCAAATACAGGGTTAAATCTCCGTGAAACGTTCCCATTCATCTAAACGAGCTTTACTACAGAACCAGATCGTTTAACTGGCTTCGGCAACGATTTGTTCGAGAGCTCTTATAAGTAAGTGGTAGCCTCGTGGAAAATGAACTTACGTCTGGAATTCTCGCGGAATACGCAATGCCAAAAGTCTCCTTGATCGCTTGGGTACGCGAGCGTGCGTGCACAATATACATTCGCAGATTTTAAGTGATCCTCAAGTTCTCGAGACGGAGAATTCGAGAATCGTGGGGAATCATCGTCTCTCTCTCTCTCTCTCTCTCTCTCACTTTCCTTCGTCGGTATCATCGATATCAGATTACTCTGTACACATGACGCGCGCGATAAAAAGATGGAGAAAAAAAAATCTTACGGTCTTTGAAGGGATATACGCGCGATAAACGCAGAAGAATCGCTCTTACACCTTGATACGTGCCTGTTACACGTAGCAGTTATCCCGCATCAAAGTCCCAACATCTTCTCACGCGTTCGAGTCTCTCGCGCGTCTCTCTGAAATCTCTTTTCTTTTTTTTTTCTGCGTGAAACAAACGAGAGCGTTGTGGAAAAGCCGGCGAAAACGCTATCAAATCTCACTAAGGCCGAGACTTTTTCTCCCTTTCTCTCCTCTCCACGAGATTAAAATTCTTCGCGCGTAGAAGCAATTTTTCCCTTTAGATCTAATATTGTTTGACGTTTTATAGTTTCTCATTTTTCTTCGCAATTGTTTACAAAAGTTTGATAACAAAATTTGCGAAACCCAAAGGTGAGGTGAACTTTTCACGAACCACGTGTCTCTGCGCGCAGGCAATGTAGTACTCATTAATTAATAACAACGTGTGTTACGCAAACAGCGGACTCTCCTCTTTTCCTCGGCGATGAAAAAAAAAAAAAAAATCGAACATCGTCATTAAAACGTGTCATCGCGTGGCGTGTTAGAAAGCGTTCTAAGCTACGTGCTTAGAAGAATCAGGCGAACATGATGCCGCGGTAGTTGATCTAAGCTGTAGCCCTTGCGCGACCTAGGACAATCTCGGAATTCGAAGGTCGTTCTAAATCCTACCGGGCAAGATTCAACGATCGGTTGAGAGCGTTGAATCTCCCGCGACATTTCCTTACGTATTGCTCTTGTTTCGTCAAATAATCGATGAAAAGACTTGCAGTTAAAAAGCAATTCCGTTTTCTTTTTTTTTTTTTTTTTTTTAGAATTTTTAGAATTTTTAAAATCATTGTGCTGGCTGTACATTTTGTAGTAAAATTGATTTCTTATCGAGAATAGAATACAACCATTGGACTCTATTTTTTCTCTCTCTTTTCAACTTTGTTCAAATTTTTTTAATAAATTTTCGAACGATTTTATGATAATCGAAGTTAAATCGCAATTTTTTTTGCACTCTTGTCTCCCTCTATTCAAGCGCTATTCTGAAAGGAAAGGCATGGCACGTGTGCGTAGAGCGCGTTTACATTCACCGTTTTACTATGCGTTTTATGTATGAACGAAACGTTTTCTACCATCGCGACCGTCTGGGAATCATTGATGTTTCCCATACTCAGCGCGCATTCTTCGTTCTCGCCATAAAACCGGTGTGTGAAACAAGGCGGTTCCCAAAGCCGCAGTCCGTGGGACACATTTCCAATCGGATTCCCTTTAAATCTCATCGGGAAGATAATTTCCCGTTTCGATTAAAAAAACCGTCGCAAGAATTTAAATCGTATTCTTATCACCTGTGTATTTTTCACAAAAAATCGCAGAAGATATCGGTTTTAAATTTATTTCGGCGCCGCGTCGAATCGATATATCTCGAACTGACTATATTCACATATGCTCCCCTAATAAACCGATATAGTTTATTGGATATAATTTACAGATATAGTTTATCTTCTTTGAATCGGAATGCGACGATGTGTATATTCCGAATGATATAATTTAGAAGTACTTTGAGCGTTCAAGTGTTTCTTTGTATATTCTTTATCTCTCGCTCTCTTCTTCTTTCTTTATTCTTTCGCACTTCCGCCATTGTCACGCTGTCAAAGGCGGAAAACCGGAATCGATTGATCGCAACAGTACTGTCGTTTGCCGCTATGAGGCGTGATTTCTCGCAATCAAATTTTGTTCAAGACCTTATATTTACTTGGCCAAAATGTAGGCAACCATCGCTTCTCGGCCTCTTGGCTAAGATCAAAAGTGTAGTATCTGTTCTTATCAGCTTAATATCTGATATAGATCGCAAAGCGGTCTCAGATTATTAAACTGATTTTTGAACCTAGGCGGGTGTATGAAGCTTGCTTCTTCCCTGCCATGGGTCAACCCGATATTGCAGTGACTTCGGGACTGGCCCACAATTATTTAATTCAAACATAAGAAATACTTTTACAATTTACTTACTTGCTGCGTTAAAGAGATTACCTGATTTTTATTTTTTAATTCTCTATTGGACGGGATTGTATAGCGAAATGCGCTCGGCAGTGATCGGAAATGGTGGAATAAAATATAAATGATTATTATTTTTTTTTTTTTTTGTTCTATTGTGTTTTCCAGCATTGTGTCCTGTTTTACGTTTTACGCTGACTAACGCAATATTGTTACTATAGTTATTGTAATGCGAAAGAGAAATTATCAGTGTTATGTATATTGAAAAAAATTATTGATTGATAATTTTTATTTATAGTTTGTATTGGTAGTTTTATTTATTTAACGCGCCATGGGGAGAGGGATGATGTCGTAACAGTTCGTCAGAATGAAAATAAAGATGTAATAAACACGTAATATACATATGTGTTATGCACATAACAATGTTCTTGACAGGTCATCAGCTGACGGTATTTAACAGTCAGTCCACCATTCACGTGGGCGGTCGGTGGAATCACAGCAAGGGCAGAGTCGAGCGACCATTTCTAGGTGTGATAGCCGGACTGGTGGTGAACGGCGCTAGAATTTTAGAATTAGCGCTCGCCAAAGATGGCAAAGTCACACCCAGAGGAGACGTGCAACTTTTGCCCACCGGAAGCCTCTTGGATCGCACCGGACCGTTGCAACGAATGCAACAGGTAGAGAGATATCTTGTTAATGTCACGCATTAATTAAACGTTTTTCTCCATGAATTCAGTATGTCATTAATTTTAATTAACTATCATTCCGTACAGACGCCCGCGTCGGGCTTTCCCGGTGTTATGGACGATCTTATATTCTCCGGCGCCGGAAGCGGTTGCGCCGGCGACGACGAGGACGAGGAGTGCACTCCGATCTACGATCCTGGTTCCGGTAAGTGTAAGTAATATTTCCAAGCGTAAGTAATTTATCCTGCACGTTTGATAAAAATTTACTCTCTCTCTCTTATAAGCATGAGAAAGTAGAAATTCGGTAATATCGAAGAAAAAGAAAATTGAAAAGCTCTCATACATATCAGCACAATCGATTCTTTTTTTCTCTCAGCGGAAGTGACAACACGATTCGTGATCTTAGATCTTATCCATCGATCCGATCGTTGGATCGTGTTACATCTTTGACCTTTCGCGTACACAGTCTCAATATTACTCTGTTTCCAGACGACATCATCACTCCGGTGTACGTGGCGCCAACGCGATTGCCGACGACACTGAGGCCGAAGCCGCACAAAGAAAATATGGAACGTCCATCTTGCGACGACGAAGAGGATTGCGAGGAAGGTTCCGGCGACTCCAGAACGACAGAAGAAATTTTCGTCACGTCGGCCACCGGTTTGTATTTCAGAATATTGTGTGTTTCCCTCCCCCTTTCTATATATTTCTTTGGGGCACGTTCCTCGAGTTGTGGCATTAGAAACAAACGCGCAACGTTTGTTTTTCCTCTGCAAGAACGCGTGGAATTCGAATTAAATTCGCGCAATTTATTTTTGCGCTTTTTTTTTACATACGCCCCTGGCGCACCTTCGGACGTGCCACCGTTGCTGCTTACGCACGCGTGAATATCGCCTACCTATTGCCACGTTTTACAACGCGCGTCCATTTTACTTTTCATCCCTCTTTCGCCCGTCTCCTCGCCCTTTTCCACTTCGATCCATCCCCTCTTTCAAAAATAGAATTGCACGAGTAGGGCGAGATGAAAACTACCCTCTTCGTGTATCGAATACAACGCAGTATTTTACGCACTCTTTTCTCTCTGTTTTCTGTCGCAGATCTCAGCTCGGTGACGTACACGTCGCCTCGTGATTACTCGACGAGCCACATCAGTACGCAGACGTCGTCATCGGCATCGTCGTCGTTGTCGTCGTCGTCGTCGTCGTCGTCGTCGCCGTCGACAACGTTGAGCCGCGACGTTGTCACCGTCTCCGTCCAATACAATGTGTCAACCACAGACCTCGAGACCAGCCACGGCAGGTACGTGCGTCTGTCGGCTTTGACGTCCGCAATATTGAGCGCGATATTGAGTAAATACACGCGCTCGTTTGATTCAAGTTGCAAAAAAAGTTAACCGCGTGCGTTTAGTTTCGGTCGTGAAATTGCCCAGAACATACAGCAACAAATAAAATTATTTTTTTGTGTTAGAAAATATTTATTTTTATTATTTATTTTTATGTAAAATATGTAAACGAGATATTGTTTCGCGCTTTGCAGCAGCGTTGTGACGCACCGATCGACCACCGTGACAACGCAGACGACCACGACGGAGATGACGGAACCTCCGCCGCCGCCGCCCCCGCCTATGTATCCGCCTATGCCCACTCCGCCCAAGAACAACAACAACAAGCGCATCACTTCCGAGGCGGCCGAGAACGCCGCGCTCATAATCGGCGTAATAGCTTCCGCGCTGATAGCGATAGTTCTCATCCTGTTGGTCTTGGTAATCATCAAGTTCAAGAGCCGGCCGGAGACGAGCTACAAGATGGACGAGACGAAGACGTTCTGTCAGGATCCGAACGCGGCGTTGTTGGGCGCCGCCGGTTCCGGTCAGCCGTTCAACGGCGCGTTGAAGAACGGCGCCAACGGCAGCAAAGCCAACAAGAAGCGAGAACTGATAGACATTAAAGAGTGGTACGTGTAAAAAAAAAAAAAAAAAAAGAAAAAACGGAATACACCGTTTGTGCTTCGAGAGTTGTGTGTCCCGAGGATTGTGTGTCCCGAGGGTATACGGACATTGACCGACACGTTCATTACCTTTCCGTCATTACTTTTCGTTCTGTTTTTGTCGTCGTTGGAAAGGATTGAGGGACGCGTTTGCGAAAGAGCGTGTGCGCTCTTTTTAAGAGAGCAAAAACAATAATTCATTTATCGCGCCCGGGTTTTCGCGGCAAAAGTGCGAAAAGGAAAGCGCGGGAGTTTCTCCTCCTGCGCGCGCGCGTTGTGTTACAGACAAAAAAGTTACACGCGCGAGTTTTAAAGGATCCGTCTCGAGGACACGCTCTGATATGACCACGAAGGAGCAAAGTGCGTGATCGTCGAAACGTTCTTCGCGAGAGAATAATCTTCAAACTGCTTAAACTTCGTAGTGGACAAGTTGTTGCGGAGAGGTGGTGACTCGCGGAAAGATCTGAAACAATCGGAGCGGCTTGCACGGAACATGTAGTTAAGTGTGAACGAAACATTCCGTGATGTATCTCGCAAGAGAACCGACGCGCGCGAATTTATTTAAAAAAAAAAAAAAAGGACATTTTGCGAGGAAGAGCGTTCCACGATATATCTCGATCGTGGCCAGTCTCAAGCGATGGATACGGGGGGGTTAGATGCGAAATTTCTCTGTAACTCTACGGTGTGAAAACATTTATCGCACGTTTTTAAATTAAAAAAAAAAAAAAGAAAAAAGATTTCTCACTCTCGCAAAAACAGTGAGAGAGTTTAACCAAGTCAATGCGAGAGATGCATCTGATTAACGTTACTTCGCTTTTCCTTCGTTCCCTCGATGCAAGATTTGTAGGCAAATTACGAATCGAGCAGGAACAGAAGAGAAAAGCGGACGGGAAAAGGTAGAATTAATTATAGGAATTAATTGAAGAAAGAGGAGCAATTGAAGGGTGATACTAGCACAATGTTTGTGAGTCGGAGACGAATCTTAGAGGAAGCAACCGTGTAAAGTGTAGGTAGGACCTTTATTTTCAGAAGGAAGTGTTGTTGTAACTTTATTACTTCCAGTTCTTTTCTCCTAGCGCGTCTCCATTATAGAATAAATCCTCAAAAAAAAAAAAAAAAGAAACATCGAGAAATATTGATTTCACAGTTATTGCAGAGCGATTTTTCTCACGTTCTTTCACATCAATATTCTTTATAGTTAGATTATTCATGCGTTGATGAGATTTAGATAAATAATAAGATGCTGTTTGCGCGAGCGATTTGTACGACATCGTTTAGATAAGAAACGACCTTTTTTAAGTGAGAAATGCGTGAAGTATCTCAATATATTGTTTATTGCTATATATATATAAGATATTTTATAGATGTTAAAAAAATTCTGAAGGAATAACCTCTAAGAGAGATTTGTTTTTGTATATTAGGAGTTTTAATTGATCATATTTTCCTGATATATTGCAAACGCATTATGTTCTACACGCGCACTCGGATTCGCACTCTTGTGAGCAAGAATATTGTTACGCAGATTCGCGAAAAATTGATTTTTCAAAATGTCCAAAAGTTCCTCCGAATGCAGAAAACAATTGTATCCGTCATCTTTATTGCGGGATCGTTCGAGAAGTGATTGCTCTCTCTCTCTCTCTCTCTCTCTCTCTCTCTTTCTCTCTCTCTCTTTCTTTCTTTCTTTGTGTTTACACAAAATAATGAAGTGAAAAATTAGAAAATAAATATATATATAACAAAATGTGATATATTCTCTCCCGAGCAAATGTTGTCAATTCGATACTCCAACAGGTTGAGTTTGAGTCGAAAATACAATATCGTTAGTACGCACCTGATATAAATGATATTTTGTAAAAAAAAGCAAAACGTTTTAATTTTCCTTCTTTCATTTTGTTCTCTGATGAGCTTTTCCTGCAAGAGAATCGAGAACGTTTAGGGAAGCGAAACGTTTAGGGACGAAAGTATCGTAATGAAAACGCTATTCTATTCTATTCACCCACTCATTGTTACATAGGAGAATATGAAAGTAGCATATGTAAATGGCATACACACGTAATTACGCAATTATGTTACACGTGTAAATTGTTTGACGATTTAAATAAATTTTATTAAGTCTGTGTGTGCGCGCGCGCGCGTATGTTTTGAGGAGTTACATTACACGGCGTGTATCATAAGTAAAGATCCGTTCGAAGGATTCGGGTGAGATGTGCGTGATTTACTGAGCGGGGGAGAAAACATGTGTAAATCCGTGTCGAATTTCCGATACGTGCTTAACACATTCTTTCGAAAAAAATTTTTCGAAACGTTTTATTCGTATAAATACTTTGCCCGAACTCTCTCTTTCTCTCTCTCTCTCTCTCTCTCTCTCTCTCTCTCTCTCGCTTCTATTAATTTCGACGTACGACTAGCAATAAATATACAAAAATAGTTTTATAACTAGCAATAAATGTATACATAGTTTACGTACGGTAATAAACGACGTGCGAGCGCGTGTTATTGGCTAAAATAAACACAGATCGAGAGAGACGTGTCCTCGTTTCGGTATATCGCACACTCGAATGTAAAAAAAAAAAAAAAAAAAAAAAAAAACTTATTACATTTACGAAAAGAGTGTTTGTAAGATTCGCGAGAGAGAAAGGACAAACGCGTGTAAACGTGAATAATAGGCCATAGCGTACGTAAAAATATGCTTATATTCATATAAATACAGGGTGTGAGTGCCGTAATGCCATATTATACGAATTAGATGTGATACGTTCGGTTAATTGCATTGACGAGCATTGAAAATTGAAAAAAAAACGCAGCAGCGAAAATTGCAAGTGCACTCAAGTCGTTCGTATCAAATCTCTCTTTTTTTTGTCTCCTCCCCTGTTGAGATTCGCGAGAATAATTTTACGTGAGATTAATTTTTTCTTTATTTCTTTCTCTACGTTGTGCTCTTTTATTTTTCTTGAAAAAATATACGAATAACGTTATTATTGTCTCTGACAATTAATTAAGCAATTAGCCGCGTGCGCGAGAAAAGTAACGAGAAGCAAAACTCGTCATTGGTAAGAAAAATAAAAAAGCAATAAATAAGAAAGCTTTTGGCGACTTAAGTTAATTTTCGAGCGCACTCTCATTTTCCGGAGCGATGCTTTCCCGCCTAACTTTCGAGCGCTCATCTACGTATACATCTGTTCTTTTCAGCTAGACCTTTTATATTTCTGTTTCATTTTCACGGCAGAAGAAGGTATAAGGGAACTGCACTACTACTGGTAAGAATAGATCTTACATATGGACAAACACAAGAAGGGAGTGAGTGTGTATGTACACATACACACACACACACACAAATTGTTCTTTAAACAATAGCTTCAACAGTAGGACACACTTTTCTCTGTACCACATTGCTTGATAAAAAAAAAAAAAAAAGACGTCCGATTGTTACAAAACTGTTTTTGAATGTTTTTTAAATTGTAACGCTCCTTTTTTCTGCAAGCACATTTCCCACGTGTGTGTAGATCGTCTTTTCTCACGCTATTGTAGAGGATACTCTCAGAATTAGTTTCTGCTATTGATAGTTCTCTATCTTCTTCTACTTCTCTCTCTCTCTCTCTCTCTCTCTCTCTCTCTTTACTTTATGTGATAAAACTAAAAAAAAAAATAATTAAAAACACACGTATCTCAAAGCAACATCCTCAGGGAAGTACATAATTGTTGCATAATTAATCGGGAGTAAAATCGAGAGACTTTGTGATCGATAGCTCGACTAATTAGCAATGACAGTTACTCACTATCAAAATGTGATTTCGTCCGGTTTTTGTGAATTTGATCTCCACGTATGTTTCAACAAAAAAAAAAAATCATATCATTTTAATTCACTTCGAGCGTTGCCGCGAATTATATATTAATTGTGAGAATTTTGAATGATCAACTTTTAGAGAATAGATTTAATTTTCGAAATCTAGTCCGACATAATATCTTTTATTATCGTGTGTCTTAAAAAAAAAGTTTTCTTTTGATAAAATATAATGATGATAAATTCGACAAAACGAGATATGTACTCGTAATCTTGCAAACTTATATAATTCACGAAGCTTTTTTAATCTTTACTCACAAGAATCTATTCTCTCTCTCTCTCTCTCTCTCTCTCTCTCTCTCTCTCTTGGAACGAGTACTAACAATAAGTCAAAAAGATTATCCACTTGATCGAAAGATCCATTTTGCACACGGACCGTTTTTACGATTGTTGTAAGAAAGATGATTGCGTTTAGCAGTAATTAGCACTTAATGAACGAATAATGATTATCTGATCTGTGATTGAGAAACAGATTGATAGTTTGTAAATATGTGAAACAGATTTACAGAAAGCAGCGCTATATTCGCACACATACACACAAAGTATTAATTATTACTTGTTCACTAAGCGCGTTTTGCTAGACGCAATCATAAAAAATATCCTTAACTTCTTCAACTTATTAGACTTGCAACTTGTTTATTCCCTTTACCTCTTCTCTCTTCCCTATTTCTTAGAAGTCCATTTGTATAGACTATGGCAAATCAATGTGCGAATCAATGTGTGAATTTTGTACATATGTATTTAAATGTGAATCTTGCGTGTACGCGGGCAGTTTTTTTTTTTTTTAACGATAATAACTTAGATAAAATAATTTCTTCATTCTCTTCCGTGTTTTTAGTTTTTTATTTAAATGTAAATTACTTGTATTTTCAATGATATTTCTCACGAAGAGCATTGAGTGCTCTGTTGAAAAATTTGTTATCAGAACTTTTTTCAACACACACACAGCGACACACCGACATATTTTCTCATAATGAGAGAGTTTGTTATCAAAACAGTTGTTTAATTTTTCTGTTATTTTCTTTACAAAAAAGCATCTCAAATGTGTTGTCGCCACACTGCCCACTCCCCAATTCTCTATCTGCATATCCTTCGATATACTGACGATGTACTGAACTATAACATTTATACTAAACTAAATTAACTTCTATAAAAAAAAAAAGTTACATTTAGTGAACGATGTTTACTCTACTATGTAGCTTACATAATGTACTGAACTTTGAAAGTCGTGGAAAAAAAAGTGTCGTGCGCATAAAGCGCCGGAGCAGTGTCGGAATAGCGTACGCTTCGTCTGTTAAACTTCCGAATTATGTCCACACCACATCGAGAATTGAGAAATTTTGCGGAAATCGTGACTTAAGAAACAAAAAAAAAAAAAAACCGAAACGTCGAATCGCACCGAAACCACTTAACTGCGAATTTTATAATTTTAACTTTGCTATTTGCTGTCATCACACTTCTTCATTCTCTCAGAGCTCTTTCACTCTTCGTAGACGCATTAAATGTTATTGCAAGTTGTTGCAAAAGTTTTTCTTTTTTGCTGCAATAATTAAAAACTTTCGATTTTCGTATCGATATCCTTTGAAGGATATATAGTTTAAAGACGCCAATAATTAATATCTAATTAAGACGTAAGAGGCAAACAAATTGCTACAACATTTGACAAATAAATAACCATAGAGATTGTCGTGCGAGTTTACTTGTTTTTGTTCGATACATAGCAAAGCGTAAAATTATCAAGATCGCCGCTATTTTAATGGAACAACCACCCTGGAAATAATATCCTGAAATTTGTGAAAAATAAAAACGCGACAAAAATAAATAAACGCTCACTTACAGCTGTATTTAGAGAGGCCGCTATAGCTAGATGAAATTATATTTTACATTGTACAGTCATACGGTATAAAATGCACTATAAATTAGGTAGTGAAAAACTCATGTTCATGAACGCGAAGAAGCGAGAAAAAAAACGCGTATAGGGAAGAAAAGTGATTGAAATGGCGTTGTTGAGTATAAGTGAATCCCGTCAAGTTCCACAGAAGCGGACACGCTTTTGTTGTCGGCTAGCTGCGAATTTTTACGATAGGTATACATGTATAGTATATAAAGATGTATACACCATATATACAAGGTAACAGGCTGATCCCGATCAATAAAAAAAAACCAAAAAAAAAAAAAAAAAAAAAACACTTGTTGAACAGATCGTGTTGTGAGAAAAACAATGTCGTTATTGAAAATAAAAAGAACGAGCGAGAGACCGGACGCGCAGATCCGGAATTTTTTGCGTGCGAAGAGTTTGAATATCCCATGTAGATTGGAAATGGATGTTGTTTGTTTTGTTGAGAGAAATTGTTCCGTTGAATTGAAACTAATAAAAAAAACGGCGAATTTCCAAGTTTTGTCCTGGTTTTTTTTTCTCGCGCTTTTTGTAGCATTAAAACAACACTTGAATTTCCCGAAATTGAGCCATCATTAAATTTTTGCGCGGTATCTTTTTCGATACGCGTTCGTTTTGTTAATTGCGAACGAGGGGAATCTTGTTGGTGTTTTTTTCTGACGAATTTTGCACATGCGAAAGAAGAGCGATTGCTCGCGTTCTCATTAGCGCGACGCGAAGGACATTGAAAAGAACAGGCCATTTATTGAAACGCGGTAAAAAAAAAAAAAAAAAAAAGGATCGAAATCAGCCGTGTTTTGGGTTCCAGGTTATAATGATAAATAAAAAAAGATAATAATGAATATAAAAAATACGGGATAAGCGTACGTGGTGCATTTAGATTTTTTACACGTCAAAGGCAAGAGACAAACTCGTTTCGTTTAGCGTTCGCATCCTTTATATGAGCGGTGTGTGCATCTCGAACTGGGCCTCGATCGATTATTGTTAAATATACTTTTCGCCTGATATTATAGTTTACAGTTGTACGATCGGAGCTGAGTGAAACGACTATTTTTTATATTTATGCGATTTTATATAGCGATCGGAGAGCAATATAAATAAATATATATATATATATATATAGCGTTTAAAAATTCACAATTATATATTGATACATTATCGTAAGGCGCATTTCTCCCGCGCGCAGAGCGCGGCGTGGAAAGAAAAACTAGAGAGAAAAGACGAACTAAGTTTTTTGCCATATCAATTAAATATTGAAATAGTGTTTTCATCAGCTTCGCAGGAGGGGAAAAAACAAAATTTCCACATTACTCTTTACAGAACAAAAATCACAAAAAGACACACGTGAATATCGTAGTGCGCGCACTACAAAGAGATCTCTCTTCCGAAATCCAAGGAGAGATATTGTAAATATATATAGAAATATATATATATATATATATATATATATATATATACATAATGACGTAACTATACGAGGTTATATGAATAAAATACTGAAACTGTGCACACGAGAGATTTGTTTCATCCCTTTCAAGTGTTATTATATATCTGATGTATACAACGGTGACGATCTTGTCCGAGAGAATAAAAAATATAATTACCGAAAAGATGCTAGTTTTTGTTCTTTAAAAAAAAACATCAGGTGTGAAATCGGTAACTGACGTGTGTAAAAATATTTTCAAAAAATCTAAACTTGACAAATTAGTCGATAATTTCTAACAGAACGTAAACTTGACACACTCGAATCATTCGAATTCTTAAACCTTATTGTAAGTAAAAGAAGGATACATGTTCCTCTTTTCGGATAAGCAAAAATTATTGATCACGTTGTCGAAATCAAGGATTGAATGAAGATGCAAATTATTTTACTACGCATTGTTTTTATTTCGTAAGATGCAAATGTGTGTATATAACATATACATTATGTTTACTCTATTTTCAATTCTACACTTACACGTTTACACAATCACGTTATATCAATCGATAAAAAAGAGTGACTTTTTTTCCATGTAACTATATACGTCGTTTCCGTCGACTTATACGGTCAATATTTTATTATCATATATATGTGCTAGTGACTAGATACACGATGATATAACAGATGGAAAAATTGCGTAATACAATTTTTTTTGTTTTATGTGCGATCGAAGCCTTATCGAAAAGTTTAACAGAAAGTTAGATGAAAATACTTATATGGTGGGTATATAAGTGGATGACGTGATGCTGCTTCTTAGCAGAGTGTCCGAGGTGTGTTGCGTGCCGGAATTTTTGCGAGATCCGTGCTTGTGCGGATGAAGATTCAGCGGCGGCAAATTCGGATGTTCGATTCTCGTCGGTGAGCTCACACGGGGACGAAGCGTGCCTCTCTGAATCGTGAGAATGCCTGAGAGATTGAAAAATTCCAGTTTCTTCAATTCGAGTAATTTTACGCGACAATAATAAATTTGATGTGAAATTTGTTTTGAAGGATTAAAGTTCTAAACAGAAACAAACACGTCGAAAGGGTAGTGAGAGATCGCATTACCAGACTCGTTCGGCTCCAAAACGTCGTTGAGCTGATAATATTCAGTCTTGATGGACAAGGGTTCTTCGTAATCCACAAACGCGGTATTATCAAAAGCTTTCTCATCCTTCGGGCGATTGTGCACGGGGCTGATAGCCGGCGGATCGGCGTACGTCTGAAAGATCATTTGTTAGTTGAAATATATTCGCACGTGCGTGTGTTCCGCGCGCGCAAAACGAATTTATTACGCGATCGATGACCTCACGCGCGAGCTTTCTTCAAGAAAAATCAATACCTGATCGTAAACTGATCCCATTTATCAAACTAATAAAAAAAGTATTTGGAAACAAATTGTGTTTGCAAATCGATCACAACGTTCGTATTTCCAATTCTTGCAAACTCAAAAAAAAAAAAAAAAAATTAATATAAACTGTTATGTAATATACAAGTGTATTGTTAAATTGCCTTGAGTTTTACATGTTCGGTTGGTGTGGTCGTACAGGCACGTTTGTGAAACTGCCCGCCCCCAATGGTCTCGTACGTGTGCTCTTCCAGATAATGCCTCGTGGTCCCACGTGGCGTGAGGGTGGCCCACATCACCCGGCTGTCCTGCATGGTATCCGCCGCACATGGATAGAGCACCGCCTCGTTTTGCAGCCTACCGTTTTTCGTTTGCATGCCAGAAGCCGTGTTCGGCATGGAGATCACTCCGCTTTTCCCGTTCCTGTTGCTACATGTTTTTTCAAAAATTGTCTTAAAATATTCTTTTTTTTTTGTGTGAGCTTTTATTTATTTATTTATTTTTTTTGACAGTTTTCTTTTAACAAGATATTACTTACAACTTGCATTTTAAGAGCAACGTCACGAGCAATATACCGATGACAATGACGCTGATGCACGACATTATCAGAACCAGGAGCCACGTGTCGTCAAACACGGTTCCTGAAAAACAAATCAAAGAGATGCTTATTTGATCTTGCCTGAACTCTTTTCTCTCTTTGATATTTTTTTCATGCCAAAGAAATGTCGCTTCCCCACCGACCTTGTTGCGGCATCTCTATGTATTGAACCCCTTCGGAACGCCGGTCGCAGAAATGTTTGCACGGACTGTCATTTAAATGCGGCGGGAACGTCAGAATATCGGAGCTCGAATAAAAGTCGGAACCTTGTTGGAGAATAGCCGGAAATGGTGGTGGAGGTATGTGAAGGATATCGGGGGGTGGCTCGAGGGTGCAGTAAGCGCAAGTTGAATTCATAATTGTGTCCAGTGTTCTCATCTGGAAACATTAGAATTGGGAAAGTTTGAATTGTTAATTAATTCGCATGGAAAATTATAATTTCATAAAATTACACACGTATGTGCAACGTGCATGCGTGTGTGTGTGTGTGTGCGTAAAAATATTTTATACAGATAATATTTTTTTTGCGGATAATCTCTAACACCTGTGATAAAATTAATATAAAAAATATGTAATAACATTAAAAATTTATTAGAAAGTAATAAGTTAAAAAAATATTGAACAAAGAAATATTGCTTTATTAAAATAAATTTATTACAACCGAAGCGCACAACAAATCAAGTTGAATAAAAATGTACGTGCATACAAGACCTTAAAGAGCAAGATCGTAAGTCTCCATTTAGTTTCTCCTTTTCGTTCCTTCTCACGTTTCTCTTTTCGACTGTGTGTTTTTCAGTCTATATCCTTCGAAACACAAAGCACCGATCACAAATCCACAACGTTCAAGTGAATTCGTCCATTTTCCGCGCGTCACATATCACATCGCACGGAGCACAATTCGAGAATAATACCACTGTGTTAAGAAAATGTGCGCTCTTAGTTATCGAGCCACCACCTCTGTCAGTCTCGATGACATCGCGGGGTGTTCACCGGACAGTACAGGGCGCACGCGCGTCTTTATTGAACGTAAGTACATAGCTGGTTACAGAGTTGAGAGCTGTAAATCCGAAGTTCTAATTTCAGAGACAAAAAAGTATCTTTCATTTAAATTACAAAAATGTGTTTCACTTTGTTTCAGAAACGTGACTCCTCACACACGTGTGTGTGTATCGCATTTTTATTAAAATTTTTAAGGTCTCCTCGCCTTTGGACCACAAAATATATTCGCGAACTAGTGTACTTGTTTTTAAAAGAGATGTATGCCTGACAAAAATACTTACGTCTCGAAAAAAGATTTTTTCCAATTTTTTATTTATCACGCCGAGGAAAGAACAATTTATTTATCGATTTCGGGAAATAAATGCACACATGTTTTGAAAAAAGAGATTTTTATTTTTTTTAAGAAGCGTGTATGTGCGCACAGAACCCCGTTACTACAGAAGATACAAATTAGATATAACAATTGTGTACATATGTAAACTACATGTAATATAGATATGTATACACTACTATCCGCGTGTCGTCGATTCTTCGTATTTAGAAATCACGTGGTTCGAACATTTCTAATTGCCAAATAAAATTCTGCCCTTTGCATTTAGCGTCCATAGATTGCTATCAGTAGAAAATTCGAAATCTTTATTTTCCATCCCTTTGAACAAAGATGCATCCACTTTGCAACTGTCCGATCGTCACATACCCTGTGAAAGATTTAGTTTATCGTCCGTTAAAAAACGAGGCTGTTATAACTTATAACATCGAAGTTAACACGCAAATGTTAAATAACACGAGACGTCACACGTGACATCTTCTGGTCGTGACGGCACGTGAAGCGAAAATCGCGAAACGCATAAAGGACGTTTCGAAAGAGTTTAATATATTGCTTTTTTTTTTTACGGTGGTATATGAGAAAAGCTTACTGTCGATATTGGACTGTAGAAATTAAGTCTGCAGTTCTCGTTGTAATCTGAAAATTGTTTTTCAAATGCTTCCATTATCTTCTCTTTCGACTTGTATATCTGCTGCCCATTTAATTTGCCTTCAACGCGCATCTGCGGCCGAAGTGTGTGAGAAAAAAAAAAGATTATTATCTCATTAATCGACGTAATTGCTTCGACACTCGTTCGTTTACGAATCTTGTTCATCGTAGTAATAAATAATAATATAATTAAGTAAACAGTACCATTTCGTCGTTCGGTATTTTTTTGAGAACTTCAAATTCGAACGACACTACGTCGCCGTTCGACTTGCAAGGCTTATGGATTTTTATCACGCTCGGATCTTTCGATTCCATTTTGCACGCTGATTTCTACTTTCTAGGCGGAAGAAGATTATTATGGATAAATAATCTGAAGTGGATTATTATTGTGCTCTCTTTTGTGTTTTATAGAAAAAAAACTTGCGGTTTTTATTCACTCATGTACCGTTGCCTGTGCACTCGCGACGAGCGTCATCGCGCAAACGAAGCAACGCAGCAACAATTGAAACCTCATGGTATCCGCTGCAATTGTAAACCGCGAAGATCAGAGAGATTTGTCCGAAAAAAGACGAACTGCGTTTCTGGATTAGTCGGAGGGATCGACTATTTAAAACAAAAAACGTCGCGTGTCATCCGATTTTCCGTGGAAAAACGCACTCTGAGATCAATCATCTCTCGATGTTCTGTTGTCATTCTCGTGAACCGTAACATCGTTATCGATCGACAATTGTCAAAACCAGTCGATTCGAATTGTTTGCATTCAGGAAAAATAAAATTAAATTTACAACTGCGTCACAAACGATTGCGAGAATCGAGATAGAGTTCGCAATCTTATCAGAATTTTTTTGTACGCATTATTATCGTCACCGATCTTCGCGTTGTTTTATCTGTCATTACGTAATGATGATTATTATGCAATTACGAAAACGAGACGGTTCTGTTTATCGCATCTTGAAATACAATACAAAACGTGACGGTGGGCATGAAAAACTGTGAGAGAATTTGTCCACTTCAAAGGCGAGAAACCTTGAAAAAATATCAGCTTTTTTTATGATAATAGAAAGAAAGAGAGCTAATTTTCCATTGAAAAGCGAGGATTTGTGTTATCCGTTATTATGTAACAATTATCATGCAATTATAAAAAACGAGAAGGAGACGGTTCTGTTTATTTAAAAAAATTTTTATGAAAAAAAAGAGAGAGTTAATTTTTCTTGAAAAGCGAAAATTCTATATTTATTATTTCTTCTAGATAGTAAACAGATATTGTTTTCGAAGCAGAGGTCTGCGCGTGACATATATTGATGACATATAATGTATGCAGATATTGCGGAATATTTATACACAGATACTTGTGAGTGTAAAGATTTGTGGCAACTCATGTTGTCGCAATCGTGAGAGAAAATTCTGAATTGCGCAATATTGGATCGTAAATTATTGAGAGATGATGATTCTCGTGTGTACTTTTGCCATGTTAACAAATTGTTTACATTCATCGATTGATCATTTGATGAATGATTAACGCATTGCCGAAACGAGAATTCTTGTTTTTTTTTTTTTCTTATAAAATACACGTTGTAAATTACCCGTCGGCAGTGTGTATAAAAAAACTGATCCTGTGTACATGTGCATACACACAGCTTCCAGCAGTTCCGTTTTGAACTCCGACGCCGACGCCGACGTTGCAGCATCTGGAAGGAGACGACGGAGAAGGGATAGAGAAGAGAGAGAGAGGGCGGGAGGGTGTGTGTGTGTGGTGTGTGAGAAAGAGTGGAGCGCTTCTTGAAAGAATATTTACTCCTCTCTCAAAGGTTTTGTTTTGATACATCTCTGAAAATCAACCGTCTCTCGCTTAACTGTAAATGTGAGCGGCAATTTCTCGGGAGTGAGACAGCAAGATTTATCGCGGAGTTTCTTCTCGATGACTGAGAGATGATGAGATCGTGCCGTGCGACTTTTAGGTTATAAAAACTCAGCGTTCAGGTTGATGACAGTTTTGATGACCGATGTAAACAACAGCAACAGCGTCTCGTACAACGTCGGTCGAGTTTTACGAAAAAAAAAACAACGCGGACCTTATGTATTGGAATAAAATGACAACCGGTGCTGTGCGAGAAGAAATGCCACTGAGTTCGATAAGTCACGTCGCATCCTCTCCTCCCGACACGGCGGAGAGCGTAAATCCTGGCACGAGCACGCAAATACCGTCGGCTTGCTGCTGCACTCCTCCGCCGTCCTACCCTACCATTAATGTACCACTCGCGCATTCTGCGATGATCAACGAACGTGGTGCACCGCCTTCCTATGAAGAAGCAATAGATCCCAATGGTACGTTGAGTATCTCTCTTGCAGTCTCCGATCACTTCGCGCGTTGTCAGAACAAGATGTCGCAAATGCGTCTGTGAATTGTTTGCAGCACCACCGCCGTCTTACGATTCGCTGTTTGGTCGTATGAGAGAAGCTCGTAAAATATCCAAAGGCATATTTGATTTTCTAAAGAACATCATCTGCCTGCTGCTGGGCACCAGTAAGTAACAAAAACGTGGAGATTCTGTTTTCAGCAAGACGTGTGTTTTCTCATTAAAAATATCATAGATGATAAAACAAAATATTCGCATTTTCCAGTTGGATGTACCATTATTCTTGGGGTGACAATAGTGGTACCAATCTGCATGATAGTGATTGGAGGACTTTATCTCTACGATTGCCCACAGGGCGAATACATTCCTGTGTATTTGTTGGTAGGCGGTGGGTTCGGTGTGTTCAAGCAATTGTTAACTGTCTCAGCTAAAGTGCGACAACGTCCGGAAGAAAGAGACGAGGAAAGAATGAGACAATCACCCACACAAATCTTGATCAATTGTTTCATGCTTGGGTGGTTCATCATTGGTAAACTTATTATTTGTTATGTTACAGCTTTTTGTTAGTTAATTAACCGTACTAGTTGTTTTTATAAGAGAACTTGATTTGTTTAACGGTGCTGTAACAGCTTGATGGGCTGTGACTAAGGAAAGAATTTTTAGAGCTTGATACATTAAGCATATGCTGAACACATCCGCGAGAGAAGTTTTTGACAGAAGACTGTTGATTGTTTGATCTCCCCAAGAAAAAAAAAAGAGTGATGTGTTATCTGCTTTGTCTTTTTGTTGTTTATTGCTTCTAATTCGCTAATTTGTTGTAGGTTCTTTGTGGGTGTACAAGGAGTACGAACCAAATTACGATCCAGCCCTCGGAAAATACTGCAACAAGACGTTGTATTTGTTTGCCTTTTGGCTAATTACGTCAGTTTACATATGTCTAGGTGTAATAATGGCTGGTTTGTGCAGCATTTCGGTAGCTAGTATCGCGTTTCAAAGACCAACGCCGGAACTCATGTGAGGCAATGGTGACTTAGTTACTTCATGTTCGGGTTTACAAAATGACGTACGTCCAAGATCTGCGTAGAGAGACTTGCGTAAAGTTAAAGTCAGAAAAAACTGTGTTAGTGAAAACAGCACTCTGTGTGCTGAGTGCGCTAGACGCGGAAAGATGAGCGTATACGCAATCTCGTGTTGCGCACGATTTTTTATCTTTTGTGGGGGAAGTGGCTTGGCTAATCAATTAAAATCGAGTGACTTGTGTGACTTTTTTTTTTATATTGGGTCGAAGGTATGGGAGAAGTTTTCTGGTTTTTGATATAAAATGCTACAAGCGAATACACAAGCGAATCTCGTTTCGGGAGCAAATCGCTACATGAATGACTTGTTCACTTAATTGCATCGTAAAAGAAAAAATTTCGTCCACGTTTACGTACCTGAGATGATTAAACGAAAGAAACATACATAAACCATTTGCGATGTGTAATAATGCAAATTTTAATTAACGCATAATATGACTCAATAATTGCACGATCGGGGTATTATTTAGAATTTAAATAATTATTTATAAAAAAAAAAACTTATTTATCCAAACTTTCGAGGAAAAACTGTGCGCGATTATTCTCGCAATTATTCGACTCGGACGCGAAATTCACGGAATACTCTTGAAGAAATTAACAATAATATACATCGAAGTTATCTAGACTAGAATATGAAAGCGAAGCAAAGATGAGAAAAAAAAATTAAAGGCTGTGTATCACGATACTCGCAAAGATTTCAATCTTGTGCCAAGCGGATGCAGAGTCGCAGACCAAAGTATTTTACTATCGCACAGTGTTGCTCGCGCTAATAGCTAGTGCGTTAAGATTTTTACACACAATCGTCGTGAACTCGTCAAGAATTCGTTCTCGAGGTGAGTAAAGCAACAACAACAACAAAATCACACTCGAATGTGCTTTCGGATCGGTGCAACATTGTCGGCGACGTAAGACGTTGGAAACAAAAAAAAAAAAAAAAAAAAGGAAAGAAACAAAAAACAAACGAGAGATAACGTGCGTTATCGACAATGTTACGCGGATCTAAATACAGCTCGAAGATTGCACGTGTTTACACACCACTTAGATACGGTCTAACGTAACTCTGCGATATAAATGTTAGTTATCGCGCGTGTCGCGATACCGATCGTTCTTCGATTATAAAATACTTCTCGTTCAATGTTAAATACTTTACGAACTTGACGCTTCAAATCTAGCGATTATTAATTCTGCTTTCACGTGACTCGATTATATTGTTAAAAAAAAAAAAAAAAAAAAAAAAGACT
>QVOB01000140.1:0-13686 GCA_014839585.1 Pseudomyrmex concolor | reverse complement strand
CGCATTGTGCATTACATGTAACCTCTGTTTTTAATTCCTAATCCTAAATATTTTCTCTATTGTGCTCAGGCCCTGGAAAGCCTAACCTATGTCTAATTGTCTCTTTTCCTCGTCACTTTCGATAGTTACTTTGTAGACCGCACCATGAGCGCTCTCTTCTCCTTTTTTACTTTCTTCAGTTCTTTCAATAGTTTCAATAGTTTCATTAGTTTCACTTCTTGCTATTCCTGTATTTCAATTCCTTCATTTCCTGCGTTCGTTCGTTCCACCTTGCTTAACTGGATACAGCCCTGCATTTGTTTGTTTTCCTTTGTTTAACTAGACACAGCCCTGCTTACAGTGCTACCGTCACTGTTATGTATCGATTTGTTGTGTGCGATATCTCGATTCTGTATCTTCGAGAATACATAACAAAATATACATCGAAAAGGACTCTTACAATACTCAATGTTACAAATTATACGTAAAAACTTTGTCTTCATACATGTAACACTTTATATTGTTGAAGTATTATTGAGATAATTGAGACATTATTAGACAACTTCATGTCTAAAAGCATAAACGCCTCTGTCAGTACATACAAAAAATGGCACGTATAGTCATGACTATCAATTGTCACTTTTTCTCTCTTTTTGTCTTCCTCTTATCATCTAAAATTGAGTCTTCCTTCTCTTTACCGTGAATAGTTATCGTGAGTGCCTTGTAAAGTGTCCGCGATGTATTTGTGTATAATGTAACTAAATATCGCATTACATTATAATTTTAGTGGTTCGTGTTTGTAATGAGTGCGTAACTGCATATAAAAGCAATAAAGCACCATTTTATAATTGTTATTAACTTGCCGAAACACATTAAAACTGCACCGATTTCATAATTATTGCAAGATACGTATGTACTTTATTGCAATGCTGAATTGCTGTAAAAATAATATTTAAATTATAGATTAGTGCACACAAAAGATATGTGTAGAAACTTTAATTGAAATTGATTCTGAAATAACGTGCAAACTGTTGATTTTTTTCATGAGAAAACAAAACATAAAAACACATTTGTTCACTGGTGTGCAAGACAAAAGTAATCTATAATTGAATATCACATTATACTGGAAAAATATACAAAAAGAAATTATTTTCATATACATTTTGTCACTGTACAATGTGAGATAGATGTGATAAGAAAGAATGTAACTGTTTATATATTACTGCTATCCAGAGTATCCAGTGAAGTTGTCCTGTAATATGACACATTTTGTGCATGCGCGCGCGTGCACGTATAAGTATGTGCGTAGTCGGAGGCTGCGCAGCATCCGCGCGGGGTTCACGTCAAGGCAGCGTCGCTGCGAAGAAGGGATGCGATAGGGGAAATAATTCGGTTTTTAATCCGTGGGTGTAGCGACATGGTGGGGAATGTATCCACAGACATCCCTCTTTTCGTCACTCTCCTCTCGCCATCTCAATTCCACTCCTATCCACTTATCCCTTTCCTACTGCTCGGTTGCTTTTCACCCCCGTTGAGCCTTTTACCCTTACATTTGCACCCCACCATCGTTCTCATCAACCCATGTTCCGCCACGTCGTCCCGTTATCTCTGTAACACCTTCTCGACAAGCGGGGTCTCGCTACCGGTCTCGTAGTGACTTTCGTCGTCGGGAGTCGCGTGACATGTGCGTGAGGAAATACCGGTCTCACTTAAGTGGTTCCGATTTGTCGAGTGGTCGTGACAAATCAGCGTGTGATCGACGTTTGTGTGAGTGATACTTGGTTAAATCTATATCGTGAAAAAAGATCAGCAAGAGATCGAAGAAATTGTGCGACACTTGGTGATCAATCGTCATTAGCAAGCTTCATCATCGCAGTGTGTCGACGAAGTGAAAGACGAAGTTTCCTTCTTGAGAAGAAGAACATCGAAGATTACGTTCGCGCGAAGTACTTTTTTCGTCAAAATAAACGAAAAATCTCCGATGTCATGTGGTATATCCGCTAAAGAATCGAGTGTCCCTTCAAACAGTTACCAAGCTCCCGAATAGATCGAACGGATCTTTTAATGCGCGATCATTCTCGATATTCTCGCGTAAGTGCGTGCATATACACGCGCGCGCGCGCCGACACACACACACACATTCAGCGATATAGTATACTACATACATGCGCGCTGCTATAACATAATAGTTCATCAACGCGTGTATATTTTACTTGCAAATTTTAAATAGTACAATCTTAAAATCTTCCTTAATATTAAAATTACTCTTTAATATATAATTATAAACATATTAACAATAAATCAGTTTTGCAACTAATACTCTCGCTCTTTTTCATTCTTACGACAAAAAGCGGTGTTTCCGGAAGTTTTACAACTCCGCACAAAAAATTATACAAAGTCTTAGATATCTAGAAAGCACAGAAAGGTCATACTTGGATCGACAGTTTTCTCAACACACACAAACATTTTAAACTGATATAATACTGGAAAATTTTCGAAAAAAAATAATATCAAAATCTTTTTCACTTAACACAACATTCCAAAGAAATTAACACCACATTTTTTTGTTGAAAATGAATTTGATCATGAAAAATAAAAGACAAGAAAACAAGAGATAAGTCTACTTATAACAACGTCTGTCCTTTTTAATTAAATTATATATAAGACATTGAAAGACATCTTTTACATTATATATATATATTTATATAAGTTTTTCTATCTTGTTTCCAATATGTTTATATTTAAGCTTCACTATTTTATGTGATATTCTTGAAAAACAATCAATTTTTTGTGACAAAAATCATTGTGAACACATATGTGTTAATATTTAAAAAGTATACAAAAGTATACAAAAACACTATTCGATATTAATCAATAGTAATTTATTTTTTTTATTATATTAAACACGTTAATAATTTTATCCGTGCTATTTTGATTTGCTTTGATCTAATATCTTGCACACGAGTTTCAAGTTGAATATAGTTGTTGCGAAAAGCTCTCTTCCGTTCTCTTCTTTAATTTTCTTTCGGCAAAACTTTCGCAGATCTTTCTCAAACATCTGCAGCTGTACTTCATCTCTCATATTCTTTGCCGATTCGATAAGACTGTCGCATGTTCTCCGTCATTTCAAAAAACCAGAAAGATGGAAAAAAGACAAGAAGATAGTGATTGTAGTTATTCTTTCTGATTGCAGTGTAAACGTTCGCGCGTTATTAATATCTCACGTTGCTACTTATTTCTCGACTGTTATATGTAATATAATTAATATAAATAATATAAATAGAAAGAAAAGGCAAAAGATAAATTTAAAAGAAATGAAAACAGATATAATTTTACTGTTAGATTAGAGATTCATATTAAATGTTAAATTATTAAATTATTTATTGTATAGTTCGATAAATCAGATAGCGAAGTATGTATGTTTATTTATCGGTTTTACCGAGCAGAAAGAGAGGAAATTCTCATTGAAGACAAGCAAAGTGCGACGAGTGTACTCGTGCGCGTGAGCGCTGCTCACTACCGCGTACGCAGTTTATGATAATATTTAATCCAGTTATATAGCGGCAAATATACGTAGTGCTCTGAGCTCTGAGCACACTTGAACAAACCTCGTGCCGTATGGTTAGCGGTCAGTCGATGATTCCGTTCCGACGTTCCGTTGTCGTTGACGATAATCCAGTTACACCCTTAGCTACAAATAGTACGTGTGGCGCTACGTTAGTTTGTCGTGCATTTTGACCGAGTTCTTTTCCAATCTCATTCTCAATCACGGAATCCGATATCTTTATGTGGTTATATCTGCGTTAATTGTTTGTTAGCAATAATATTACCCCGAGTTTTGTGACGCCGGATGCTGCGTGTCGCGTAGATTAACATCATATGCTCGCTGTTCCGTTTTAATTATGATTATCTATTGTTGACGATGTCGGCCACATTCGTTGGCCAATATATCATCCATTCATCTATATCGCACATTGATGTTATTCATCAACAATTTGTTCCGTTATATATAACGGCTAATGCCATTTTATGTTATACGAAAGATCATTCCTCTCGCAACGTTACGGTATTCATCAAGGATTATTATTCGCGCACGCGAGATCGGATATCAGAGTGTCGCGCTTTTATCGCGTATCTACTGTTCTAAATACACATGTCGTGCGTTCCAATATCTTAGTTTTTGCGCCTCAAGTTACCTATAAACTTAGTCACGTCTTTTTATATTAAATTTGACTACGATGTGAATATACGACGCGAATGAATAACACAACAAGAAAATTACTCACTTGTATCGTGTATTTGCATTATAAACCAAGATCAGGGTCATGTACATATTAGATTGTGTGCGTATTAGAGATCTCAAGTTACGGGATAAAATATTGACACAGAGTTCATATTTTTGTATCGTATGTTGATTGTTTTGTTTTCTTATGATAACAAAATTAAAAGTATTAACAGTGTGTTGATGGATGTAAGATAGTTATTAATTTATTTCTCTCTCTCTCTCTTTCATTTTTCATTGCAATAATACTACAGAATTTAAAAAGTGCTGTTTCACGACAAGATTGTCAATCTTTTTTTCACTAAAGCTCATAACGTGACCTGCAACAGACTTTTTTTTCGTTACAAAGTTTGCTTAATAATCAGATTGTTAAATTAAAAAGATTTTCTTTTTATTTTTTAAGTAGCATTTTGTTAAGCATTAATCTTCACCTATAAGACCAAACACACGAGAGTGAAAGAAAGAGATGAAAATTGAAAACTATGTGAAAAGTGAGTAATTGAACGTGAAGGGAAAGAAACTGATATAGAGAATTCAAATATGTTGATCGATCAAGAAAACGGGACGACTTTCTTTCTTTCAACTTTTTTCAAATAACACATACATGCACACATATATGTATATAAGAATATATATGTACAAATTATATAAACTTTACTCACAAAAACTCATCACAATGTGTAAATGGCAAAAGGCGGTAAACATGAGTTTTCATTTTTATGTAACTCAGCAGACTGAACACAAAAGAATATCGATCAATGTAGATTAACAGTGTTTCTTAGGTTGTCCAAGCAAATTATTTGCGTAAGTAATTTCAACGTGAAAAGTCGCGATTCATCAAAGGATGGAAAGAAATCGGAAGAACACGCGATTGCGTGGAAAGACAGGATTTTTGTCCACGTGCGTTTTCTCTTGAGAGTCACGACGTGCGTTTGTACAACCGCATGCGCGCTAAATAAACACGTTGCGTGATAACGAATCAACAAACAGGTGATGTCATTATATTGTGAATAGATTTGCGGTAATTGCAAGTTTACGATTAATATCTGAGCCAAACTCATAAATACGCAAATATTTCGTTTTGAGATTTCTGTTCTTTTTTTGAAATTTTAGAAAAATATTTTTTTATTCAATATAAGTTGAATTGGATTGGTTTTTGAATAATCGAAAGCAGAAACTCGCGAGCATTACGGGAAGCACAGAAGAGAAAGAGAAGACGAAGTGACTGATCGATTAAAGACACAAAGGAAGCCACGTCTCTTTCGTGCAAGTGGACTCGAGTCGTCCGGCCGATAACTTTTATCAGTTTAAAGAATCATTGCAAAAACTCGTGGAAACACAAAATGTTGAAAAATAATTATATATCGTAAGAGAGAAGAAAAACGATAATATCTGCGCAATATCGATATCATATGTAATATTTAACCGAATGATCTGGATAAAAATGTTGGAGAGGAGAGAGTCGGAAATTGAGTTGTTGGAAGTGAAAAAAAACTGCTGATACACGCGCGAAGGAGAAAATTGATGCGATTCGGACAACGCTCTTTGAACGAAATTCGGATAAAACAGCGAGATCATTTTTTGGAATCGCGATTGCCGCAGCGTTGCGATTATTTGGGAACGTCGTTGTGTGAAACGCAACGTGTCAAGGAAATAAAAGCACTTTTAGAAACCAAAAGTACCATCAGCACAGTAAAAAGAGAAAAAGAGGATCACGTAAGTCTATATTTTTATCCTCTCGCGGGAAATCAGTGACCGAAGATAGAAAGAGACAACGAGAGTCAGGAGGATAACGACACATTGCCTATCTACCCTGTTCTTTATCATCGTGACCGACAAATTGATAACGAGTTAATTGTCACGTTCTGAGAAAACGAATCGTGTTCGTGAAGAAAAGAAGAAAAGCGCACAAGCCTGTAGAAAGAGGTTTACGTAAGTCTGAAAGCTCTTTTTCCCCGCATTTATTTGATGCTCATTTCACAACTGCACATCGGGGAATTATTTTCAAGTTTTATGATAGATCTATCGAACGTGCTTCTCCGCATCGTTGACCGATTGTAGAGAAATCGGTTTCATTCGTCGCGTACAAACGAAAGAGAAAGAGTCACTTTGAAAAAAACAAAAAAGCGTGTTAAGTAAGATTACATAAGAGATAACGTGTTTTATGACAAAGAAAAAGACTCGTGCAAAGAGAGAAGATAATCCGAAAAATCAACGATAAGAAAACGAATTGAAACGAATCAAAAAACAACGGACAAAAGTATCGGAAAGGATATACGTCGGTGGAAGATTCGTCTTGGTGAACTTTCGACACGGCAATCTATCGCGGCGTACCGTCCTTCACGGTGGACTTAAGGAGATATCACAAGAGAGATCCAGGATGCGCCTTTCCTACGGGTTTGTCGGGTGTAGCAGCCGCTCTATCGGGAACAGGAAGAAATGAAGTTATCAGTGTCGGCTTATACAGCTCAAGCCAGTGCTCACAAGAATCTCTGTAGTTATCAGCAACAGCGAAGCTACGGAGCTACCAATCAGGCATCCACGGCCCGGACCCCCCCAGACTTCGCAACGGTCCTTCCTGCCCTCAAGGTTCGTATATCGTGACTTTCACTTGGACGTTCTATTGCTTTCTAATATATGCGTCGCGCGAGATATGTACCTACTTATATTCTAATTATATTAATGCAACCTGTACATTCTTTATCATAATTCCTTCCCAATCTTTTTTGGTAAATTTCATTATACAAGGTGCATCTGTTGTGTAAACTCTGTCAAATTCATCTACCAATGATATATAATGATAATTTTTTTTAATTTTATTTATTTATTTATTCTCATTGCGAGAACATTTAGAGTTTATTTATTTTTTTCCCCGTTTTGAATTATAAACTTCTTACGATTCTATATAAAATTGGTAATTAAAGATCAATTTTATGTGACAAAAACTTGAACACTGATTTTTACAATATTACAATAGAAAAACAATCAATAAAAATCTTCCATTTTGCTATTAAAAAGAAAGTGACAATCTCGACATATCGCGCTAACACCTTGGCAATGGTGAACAATGGCTGTACTACTTGTACCGGGTTCGTTCAAACACGTCAAATGCGGCTGCACAAACATAATCAGGTATAGAGGATGCGTCGAGGATGTAGAGAATGCACGTTAGCTTCTGGAAATCGAATCGATTGGATCGAGCGGATATCTGTTGTCAGTGTTCTGCAATATACAATTTATTTAGAAAGGCAAAAATATTCGGGCTTCATATACAAAATTGCATAAGAAAAACGTACAAATTTTACTTTTGCATTGCGAAAATTTGTTTTTAGCTTCAGTTTTATGTTAACAGCTCACGTCAGGCATTTTATCTGATGTCACCAAAATGTAACATTTATTGATAGAAAAAAATTTGTTCCAAAAGTGACTTTTATATTACATTGATGATATGTTTCCGGATAAAATAAGATATGACGTGTAATATGGATAAATTACGCATTAAATATCTCTTTACTTTTGTCGGCCTTTACTTCTATCTTGCACAAGTTGAAAATCGCCGCCTTACATTTTTGCGCTCGACTATTGTGATAAACCGCATTATTTCATTTCTATTCTCATTGTTTGTTTTATTAATACTGCTTATCAAAATATAGTGTAAATTTGGTAAAGCAGAAATAACAAATAGGCGATAATCCAATAAAGAAATCCGAATATTGAATTAACGCTAATAATCGATGTATCTGATATATTTGTTGATTGAATAGAAAACGAATATCGATGGCCGACGAATCAGGACGTTTTGCTGGACTGAAAAGAGAGAGAGAGAGAGAAAGAGAGAGAGCGTTGAATTAATATCGTAACCACTCTTATATACACATACCATGCTTGCTGCGCTCTCTCGTGCCGCGCACTCTTTAACCATTCTGTAATATATATATGCTTTCCAAAAATAAAAAGACATTACGCAGCACTCCCTCAATTAATAGTGATTGCTCTCCAAACTGATTCGCTCGCACAAAGTGCTCCTGCGGGACAAGATTCTACGGGAAACCGGAACAAGCGGTTTATACCGTTACGTCGCGTGACACAACCGATGCTACTTTAATTACGCGTATATGTTACCAGTTCGAACGGAACATTGTATTCAGTGCAACGCATGTTCTCTTGAAAACAACTCGTGTTGTTTTATCATTGTGTACAGCGCAATTTACTTTGTCCAGACAAATGTATTGGGTGAGTGCAAAAGTTTTGATGGATTACATCATAGAAAAATAAACCAAGTAATTTTATTAAAAACAACTTTTTTTTCACTGCATAAGTAGTCACCACTGTTATCTGTTATCTTTTGCTGTGCTTGATGTAATAAATAAATAAATAAATAAATAAATATATATATATATACATACATACAAACACACAATACATATGTATGTACAAAACACTAAGAGTATCTACTCTATATAGTTCTTCTTTTTCATTATTAATGATGTTATTTTTAACTTATCATTTTAAATTCACAATATTTTAAATAAAATTTTTTGTATAGAGATTCTGATTTACTTTAACTAACGGTTAAATATTGTTTTTAACGTAATCTATAAATAGAACGTTTTTATTCTTTTTTCCTATAGTATTGTCAGTCAAATAATATTGCAAAAATTTTTTAATGTCGTACGATTCAATATTTATGTTGGGTCGCATGCCGCGTTGTACTTGAAATGTTGTTCTCCAGCATCATTGTATTAAGCGTCTTTTTCAAATGTGTGTCTCTTCTTCGCGCACAAGTTTAACATATTGTAATAAATACGCAAATATATGCGTGACGCGCGGAGAAATAAAGTCAGCAATTAAGAGCAATAAGAATGAGAATAGGGAAGACACAGAGAGAGAAAGAGAAAAGACAAAGCGATGGCGGCATCAATGCTGTCTCGAGAGAAGAATCGCGAAGTCGCGAAGAACCGCCACGATGTTGCACATGGCAACTCCCAAAGAAGATCAATATCTCCGCCAATCGTATTTATTTCTTGACTACGGCATAGTGTCTTTGTGGTTGTCCGATATAGCCCGATCTTTCTTTCCTCGTCGTCCAATTTTCCTTAATCATTTCTTTCACTTACATCCGTCCTAAAATGAGACGAGAGCATTCTCTTTTACGTTTCTTAGCTAAATGTGTTTGTTTTCTCAATATGCTTGAAAGAGATATTTCTTGAAAAGTCATGATTGATATATTAACCGTGAGAGAATAATATTCAAAGTAATAAAAAACGAGAAATGCGCAACTGAAACATTGCATTATTTTATATCATTTTCTCAACTTGATATTGACAATAAAAATAAAACTCTGTATTTTATTTCACAAGGTGTTTTTAGAACTGTATCAGTGTGATTATATGTTTCCATTAAGTTAAATAAGTGGCTTTTTCAACATCAAAAAATAATCGATGCAAATATCACGCGCGTTAGTGAAAACTTTAAGTTTTTTCTTACTTTTACTTGTGTTTTAATAGCTTTGGAATCTAAACGTTATAATATAACAACACAAGTAAAGAATTATAGAAATGCTATACAAAATGATGTTAGTATTGTGATTTGTGACGCTGATAGAAAACTTATGTAGCAAAACTTTCTTTTATCTTTACCAATTGTTTTCAGCTTATCGGAATAATATAACAAAAAGTTCTTAACGCACAACATGGCACAAGTTTGTACGAGTTTGTTAAAAAAAATGAGCTCGATTGCAACAAAGTGCGGGGCTAGGAAAATTTTTTTTTCTCTTAAATATGGCTTAATATATTGAACTGCGTTTTTCGGCACAAATTAGCACAACTCTAGCACAATACAGCACAATCAAGAAAAATCCAAAATTCGAAAAGTGCGGGGCTAGCATAAATTTTGTTTTTTTTAATTTTCTGAAAAATTGTTTAAATTAGTGAGCTGCGATTTGCGGCACAAATCGACACAAACGTAGCACAATATGATACAATAATTAAAAATACAAAATTCAAAAAGTGCGGGGCCAACTTCACACACACTCCTATCGTCGTATTCTCTTTTGCTTGTTATCGGTAGGCTCGTAACAAGCTGAATACAATGCGCCACTATTATTTGCATCTTCCTGTAGCGCACAGACAAGTAGGAATTTACATACTTTGTATGTGCAAAAGCGACGGTTGTGTTCTTAGTTGGAGCGTAGATGCAAATTTTCCGATCACATAGTGCGCTTAGCAACGGAGACCATGCTTTTGTTTTCGTCGTACTACGCCGTAACTTAGGCATACGAGACTTCATCACAGCTTAAAAACATCATGGATGATTTTACAATGTCGGAAAACTGCAATGCTTTTGACTTTTAAAAAATAAGCAAGATAAACTGAAAAACTTCGAATCTTTCTATTATAATGTGAAACAGCGTTATCTAGATTTATCTATCATGATATATTAAACATATATGTATCATGTCAATCAATCATCGAATATTAATTAGTTTGATATTTTAAAAGTCATTCTTTTACTTTTTCTTCTCTCTTTTTATTCTGTCTTTGTATCGCAGAATTTAGTATTGTAAGAAGAAATAATATAAATTTTATATATATAACAAAAAAACAATATAATATTCTGTAAAAAAATAAAAATAAAAGCAGAAGTATTTTGAAACAAACATCGAGGATATAAAAATCTTTGGGAGTGAAGCTCAAATTTTGTAAACCGCATGTTTTCCGAATTCCTATATTTGTGAACGATAAAGAACTAAGTGTTTCCTGTTACTTTTAAGATACTTTTTTCTTATATTAGAAGATAGAATTTTTCTTCGGTAAGGTTCAAAATGTGTACATTTTGTAAATTGTATCTATGTGCAAAAATTATTTGCATAACAAATACTTCTTTTCTTGGTAGAATTGAATAATACTTTTTTTTAGACAAAAATAAAGATAGGTACTCGAGAAAGGAAGAAACTCAAAAATCTACGCGTATCTAAACTTGTAAATAACTTATAATTCTGACGCAAAGAGCATTTCAATATCTGTAGTTTTAATTGACGAAAGAACTGAATCTACGTGAAAAAAAAAAAAAAAGAAAAAGAAAATAAAATTTTCGGCCCGGCAAACATGCTCAACAATTTTAACGTTGATGATTCGAAAACTCATTAATAGCTCGTAATTCTGAAATAATTTTTGTTTCATGTAAACATAGTAAAGAATTGGCTAGATCCAGCAAGATGTTGTGTTTTATACTACGGAAATAATGGACAATTTTCGAGACCGAACACTGCAGCCGTTAATTACTCAACTGACTAGATAAGAATAAACGTTTCTCTACTCTCTTTCTCTTGTGCTTTTAGACGCAAACGTAATGTGCTAGTTAGGTAGCTTGTAGCGAGTTTTATACCGAAAGTTGAGGCGTCATAAAACAGAGTAGAATGGTACCACTGTTTAACTTTACGATATTAAAAGAATCTCGTAATAGAAAAACTTTTAATTCTCAAAACATTAGTCTTTAAAAAGTTGCTATATCTGTACAGTAACGTACACGTACGTATTACAAAATACGAATATATTCTTATATATTGTTTGTTCTTAATCATATTAATTTAAAAAAATTAATTGTGCACAGTATTTTATTTGATTAAATGATAACACATCAAAACTATACATTTGAGATGTATATATTGAGTCGTATACACTTTCTAAAGTATGTTTATTAAATATTTTTGAAGATAAACTCGAGTAAAACTGTATTGGGGGTTTACCTTCGAGCTAGTCTCTAGCATGAAAAGTAGCAATACCTATCAAGAAAACGGAGAATAAAAGACAAAGAGAAAAACGCAGTCTCACTCACGTAATCATCTCATTAATCACTAGAGACGTTTTAATTACAATGCCGCATTCAATTTGTAGTTTTCTGAGCGTCGAATGCAACGTGCGAATGTAATTTCAATTAACATGAGTGCAACACAGCTTATCAGGCTCACCATAGCGCAATATAGACGGTAATCGCGTAATCGAATCATCGTAAATTTACTTAAATTACTTTTTTTACGTTCGACAATTGCTTGTTACTGAGTAACGGATAAACGTTAGCGATATATCTCTCATCTACCCTTTAAATTGCTATTTAAGCGAACAACTCGATGACACGCAAAGATTAAGATGCAGCGAGTAGCATTTTGCGTTTATTACATACATTATTACTTAATGGATTATACGAGTAAGACAATACTGCATCGCTATTAATACGATTAAAATGACTTCAATAAGTGCGGGAGAACATTATTAGGACTAATAAATTGATGTTGCAACTTGATAATTACTATAAACATAAGTAATCGCTTAATTCACAAGTTCATTTTACGTAATTGATTATTAAATAGCACAGTGTTTTTGTGTCACCTCGATTACACAAGTTTATGTTTGATCTCATAGTTTTTTCTGGAAAATAAAAAACTTTTTTTTATTATACTCGTCGATGATATCAGAATTTCTTTTTTTGATCTGATGTCTGAGATTTACTTGGATGAGATTTGAACTCAAAATCTTATGTAGAAAGTTGGAAAAATTAATAGATTTATTTGGACTATTATTACGATTACGGTGCGATTACGGTGGTATCTCTTATGTGTGTAATACCGTTGCAAGAAGTGTCCACTTTGATTGTAATTAACTACATTAACAGTTTAAATCTATTATGATAAAAGTTAGCTTGCTCTCTCTGATATTCTAATAGATACATCTAACTTATTGCTGACAATGAGTCCCAGATGTGCACAGAAACAAAGGGATACGGCAAGGTGTGTCAATCGGACACAGTCGCAAACAGACACAGACGTAATCGGACACAGTTTCAATCGGACACAGTTCATTCGTCAAGACAGTTTCATTCGAATACACTATTAGTATTAAATCAAGACATGTTTCTTTTATGTTTTTTTTTGTTCGTGTTGTAAGCGTATAGGCAAGGAGGGGGGCTGTTTTTTATTGTATTCGATTGAGTCTATGTCCGATTGACACACCTTGCCGTGTCCGTTGGTTTCTGCGCATCTGGGTTCTCCCCGAGACGCAAGCATGAACTTTAGTTATTTACTAAAATACAAGTTTATGTATCTCAGTCACGTATATGTATATTTTCTTCATTTATATTCTGCAACGATACTTTTTTGTTCTATATACATATTGATTGTTCTAATTAGATAGTTATATGTAGATATAATATGTGCAACGTGTACTATATATCTTTGATATATCTAGTTAAGAAATCTCTCTAACTCTCTCTTTTTTTATGCATATATATATATATATATATATATATATATATATATATAGTGCGAAAGTTGTACTGAAAGTTCTCGTCTCACTTACTCAAGGATGAAAAATATCGCTTAGATTGTCAGAAACGCTTGATGCTGCCAATGGAGAAACGTGACCCAAACC
>QVOB01000137.1:0-10366 GCA_014839585.1 Pseudomyrmex concolor | reverse complement strand
GCGTTTAATTCATTTTATTCGGCCTATTTGTTACGAAGTAATAACTATTTACTTTCAACACATTCCCATTGGTCACCCTGTATATCTTTGTATACACTGCATATCTCCCTACGTATAATCCCGTAACTTCAGAACGCAAATTTTAGAGGAGAGCAGTTTAAAGGTTTAAAACTTCATATGTTTCTTTAGTTAAAGGAGTCTTTCAATTTCAAATTTTTATCTTTTTTATGAATATTGTTTTTTAATATTTTGTGACCATAAAGAACATGACTCTTCAAGTGTCACTATGCAATAAACTGAAAATCTCATATACCATATGTGACACTTGTAATTATACGTAGAGAGTGACGATCTAGTCTTTGTATACACAGAGAGAACGGTTTCTTTAGATTTAAAAAATTTCCAATGAAATTATTCCAAAGAAATTAATTTCTTTGGAAATTTGTTAAATCTAAAGAAACCGTTCTCTCTGTGTAGATTTACCATTAATAAAAGTAAAATCCTTTTAATAAATAAGTTAAAGTCTATTACAAATATAAGTTAAAATCTATTACAAATATTCTTTATATATACTGATAATAATTTTTTATCTTCCTTTCCTCTCTCCATTTTTCTCTCTTCGACTCTCGCTCCTCCATAAAAGTAGTCCAGCAGATTTTGCATTGTCCCACGTTGTCATAGCACTTTTAATCACTCGCGACGCCAAAGACGCGAAATATACAACACACGCGCAAAATTTTAAAGTTTTACTACAGTTCACAATCTATACTTTTCCACATTACCAAATTTTTCGCAATGCGCATTATTCTAAAATAATACAACTTGGCGAAACGAGAATAACACTTAAACAAATTCGAATAAGAATATTTTTATGTATCAGAACGAGTGTTTCGAATTATTTTCGATGTATGATCCATTATGTATGATACATGAAAGTTTTTATCATTCTTTTCAATAGTTTTAATTAAAGGGAAACACGAAGAAACAAGAAAAAACATGAAAAAAAAGGGAGAGGCACGAAGAATCACAGGAAAACAAGGAGAGACAGCTATTTTTAATACAATTTAAAAAAATCAATTAAATACGACTGTAATACTCGTTGATCTTAGCCATTGATGCAGAGAACATCTAGGACTCAATGCTTTTCGTTAAAGAGAGATACGAAGATACAGGAAAGTCATAAAAAAAAAGGAGAGGCACGGAGAGCCATGGGAAAACAGGGAGAGACAGCTATTTTTAATACAATTTAAAAAATCAATTAAATACGACTGTAATACTCGTTGATCTTAGCTATTGACGCAGAGAACGTCTAGGACTCAATGGTTTTTTCGTCAGGAGAGTCACGAAGAGACAAGGAAAGCCATGGAAAAAAAGAGAGAGGCACGGAGAGCCCGGGAAAGACAGGGAGAGACGTGGAGAGACAGCTATTTTAAATACAATTAAAATAGCTTTGTCCCCGGTGCATTATTATTTTTAAATTATTTATGCGAGCGGCATCTATGCTCACTATGCGTATTTAGTGGTATACCACCCCGGGGCAGCTTGTCTCCCCGGGAAACATTAACTGGTAAATAAACAATTGGAAAATGAAACTAGATAACACTGCATTTGCATGTAGATGTAAGATTAAATTTTACTTATGTAATTTTAAAGTAAAGTTATTGTTATATAAAAACTTTAAAAGATAATTTTAATTATAAGAACTGGAATTGAAAAACATTAGCATATACATTTGTATTGAAAGATTGATGGTCGATGAGCAAAAATCTAACGGCGTTTCGGTGATGTTACTTCGCTAAGTAGCTTTTTTATGGTTTTATTATGGTTTCGGTGGTGCAGGCAGTTCTTTGTAGGTTTAGAGATGGTAGGTATATAGAAGATAGGAGTAATAAGAACATGTTAAGGATTTACACAGTATTTATTGTTATATAATATGTAGAAGTGTGTGTATAGTTTTCCGTTCCACTTCACCCAGACTGCAGACTGTCATATGCAGCAACATATATGTACTGCTTCTGGTGTGGCTAAAAAATATAGCACAAGCATGTACATGTCTAACTTTTTACAAGGAAATGTAAAAGTAACATGTTTCCACGAAGAAATTAATTTTTAATTTTTTTAAATTTGCTCATGCCCATAAGCACAGTATAGAGTGGCAACTTATGGACATATCACAGAATAGACCCATGTTCCCGTTTGACATAACTTACGCACCGACAAGTTGTGTAAGCGGCTATGTAGTTGCCGATGTGCACCACCCGTAGACATTGCGCTGACTAATGGGACAGCTAAACGATTACACATTCTCTTATGGGCCGCTTGGGGCCGCTCTCAGGCTTCTCTCTGGTTGAGGGTTGAATGCAGCATTTGATTTTGTCGCGCATGCGCGTACAACCTCTCTAATATAATCACAATCTTCTGAACCTTCTGTAACAAATGAAAAAGATCACACGAGACTTGTGTGCATTTTTCGTCTTGATTTTTTCTTCAAAGTTGTAACTGTGAAGAGCGATTCATTCGACAGATTTGTATTTTGAAAAAAATAAATAATCCATCTACGGGAAACATTCCATGTAACTAGTGCGAACACAGATACGAGGTAAAAAAGCGTCTAGAAAGCAACGTGTTATACACAGATAACCGCTAAACTGCCGGCATGGTCATCTTGCCGAAATATTTTTATTTTACTTTACTTTTTAATCACGTGGAAATGTGTTTTAGTTTTTTCCGCAGAATATCATTCGTTGTTCATTATATTACATAGTTGAATATATAGTTTCTTTGATATAGAATTTACAGAATATGCAATGTTTATGCTATATTCATATACTGTGATAAATTATGCAAAGGAAAACTTCATTTACAATTAGAAATTATATCTATAATTACTGTTCACTAACAAAAGCTTGTGAATACATATGTATATACTTCTGTTTTTATATTTGTTACTTCATTTTATATCTAAACAATAGATGAGTGAATATTACAATATTTCATCTGACAAGATAAAACAAGCTGATATAGAAGTACCAGAGCTATAATGTCTATTCAAGCGAAAAAAGTTGTGTAAAATAAAAAAAATTGTGTGAATAACATTTGAAATATTTTGAAATTCCAAAAACAAGAACTACGGAAACGTTTTCAGATGTCATTATTAACAACTGCTAAAATTTAATATAAAAAACAAGTTTTGCATCATATTTGCAGGAGATTATGATACTTATATACTTTATTCCTCTTATTTAAAGATGATAAAAAGTTTATTTGATGTTTTTAAATTCTAACTTATAATAGTAAAAGAAAAAAGGATAGAAATAAAGATATTCTAAAAATCTTTCTTTGACTATTAATGATAATAGCTACAAAAACCATAAATTATTATATTAACAAAACAAATTATTGTATTTATCAATTATCTGTACTGTATTTATATATTTATATTTATTTATATTTATTATTTATATATTTATTTTCTATCATTTATATACATATACATATAAAGTTGAAATTGTAATTTATTGTAATAATAATAACATAACAACCTATATACAATGTGTTAGCAGCATATAAACTAAAAGCAACGGAAATCTGTGTTCATAACTTTTTAAAATGTCGGACGACGAGGATGTGGTTTATGTGAAAAAGCAGAAAACTGTTCATTATGGCTCACTGGAAGAAGCAGAACGTGCACGACTTGCAGCTGTTGCTGGTGAAATTACAGAAGAAGAAAAAGATGCTACAAATACAACAGATGTTACCAATACTTCTGTCTTGGCAGGGAATGTACATATCTCTAATGAATATATGGAACTTGAAGATGAAATGTCTAAAGACCGCCAGGCGTTGTTAGAAGAATTTGAACGCAGAAAAAAAGCCAGACAAATTAATGTTTCTACAGATGATTTTGAAGTAAAAAAGCATCTGAGACAATTGGGCGAACCTATTTGCCTATTTGGTGAAGGTCCTGCAGACAGAAGAACAAGATTAAGAGAATTGCTAGCCAATATTGGTGAAGATGCTATTAAGAAGAAACATGAAGAAGAAGAGAAACCATCTCATACAATTGAAAAAGATACAGAAACAACTTGGTATCATGAAGGTCCAGAATCTTTGCAAATTGCACGATCGTGGATAGCAAGTAAATATAAACCATAGATTTATTTTTAAATACAATTCCATATACATATATATATATATATATATATATATACATATATATACAGTTATAAATATTTATTATTATATTATCTCTATATTATTACAACTATCTTTATATACATAATATCATTTATCATGTAAATATTTAGCATATTCATTGCCGAGAGCAAAAGCAAGGCTGGAGAAGGCACGACAAGACTTGCAGCTATCCGCTGCAACTCGCACAGCAAAAAGACAAGAACTTTTAAAGAAGTTGCAAGCATTGAGCATCTTTTGCTCTCAAATTGGAGATACAAGACCCATTTCTTTCTGCCAATTTAGTCCAAATTCAAAGATTCTTGCTACGGCTTCATGGACAGGCTTGTGCAAATTATGGTCTGTACCTGATTGTACTTTGTTGCGCACTTTAAAAGGACACTCTTGTAATGTTGGCTGCATTGTTTTTCATCCAAAAGCTACAATAACTGAAGATGCGATGAGTGATAGTGCGGGACAAACTTGCATATTGGCATCTTGCGCATCAGATGGTATGTATTACAAGCGTAGTACACGTACAAAAACTTGTAAAAAAAAAATAAATTTGTTTTTGATTGACAAAAAAAACATGTGTTGTAATAGGTACTGTCAAACTATGGAGCGGCGGCACTGGCGAGAAACCACTCGCAGAAGTGGAAGGTCATGAACCTAACAGAGTCTCTAGGATAGCTTTTCATCCATCCGGACGATTTCTTGGCACGTGTTGTTACGATGCATCTTGGCGATTATGGGATTTGGAACAGCAAGCGGAAGTTCTTCATCAAGAAGGTCATGCTAGAGCTGTACACTGTATTAGGTACGTTATTTTTGTGTGTGTTTATTTTTACATATTGATTTATTCTTGGATTTTAGCTTTCAGTGCGATGGTAGCGTTTGTGCAACAGGAGGCCACGATTCATTTGGCCGGATCTGGGATTTGCGCACCGGTAGATGCATTATGTTCATGGATGGACATCTAGGGTCTATATTCGGCATCGATTTCTCGCCGAATGGTTTTCACGTAGCAACCGCGAGCGAAGATAACAGTTGCAAGATATGGGACTTAAGGAAAAGAGCTTGCATATACACGATACCGGCACATACCAATTTGCTGTCCGACGTGAAATATCAGAAGATAGAAGGACAATATTTGGTTACCGCATCGTATGACAATACGGCCAAGATTTGGTCCAATAAAACGTGGCAGCCTCTCAAAATGTTACCGGGGCACGACGGAAAAGTAATGTCCGTTGATGTGTCTTCCGATCACAAATATATCGTGACTAGTTCGTACGACAGGACTTTCAAATTATTTGCTCCGGAATAAGAGAAACAACTTAAAAAATTTATTTCTTTCAGGAAAAGAAATAGTTTGTAAAAACATTTTATTATTTTCCACGATATGTTTTATTTGCATCACTTATTGTAAAAGAATGAAATGTGTAATATAACTATGTGAAACAGAAAACATCTGATTTTTTCATATAAATTTGATTGTAAAGTACAAATTGATTATATAATATATTATTATATATTTTTATATATATTATTATATATAAAATATATTATTATATATTTTTATATATAATTCATTTCATTATATAATTTTCAATAATTTAATCATGTAGTTAGAAATGCATATTGAAGCTCGTTCTGATGTTTACACGTTTCAAAAATATTTTTTTTCTGTAAAATAGGTCTTATAATCGTGTGTATAAACTTTCGACTATATTTATAACTAGGGTAGCTGTCGTTCAATAAACGCATCGTTGTCGATGTTTTTATTAACCTCGAAAGAGTTGCAAATGCGTAAAACTCCGAATCAAGATTTGTTGAGTACATTTCGAGATGAATATCAAAAGAGAAAAGACTTTGCTACTTTTAGTTAATAAACTTTTGACAAAATCTAAACAGAAAACAGTAGTACACCCTTTGAAACTTTAGTTATAGATCTTGCATTGTTTTATGTTTTACTGACAAAAGCTCTTTTTTTTATGTTTAATTTTATTTTGAACTTTTGTTGATAGTTTTAATTTTGTTCTTTTCTTCTTAATTTATTGTGATTCTATATATTTTTATTTATACACATATATTTAAACATCTTTGTGTTACATAAAATATGTAATTATTTTCTCTCCTTTATATTCTTTTTTTATATACAAGTAAAAAATGTACTATTTTTAATCGTGTTGTCTATCATACTTGAATCATTTTTGCTTATGTTTCGGCATAAGAGATATGCGTTGTTCTATTCTTTTAAAATGACTCGCATTATTTTGCGGACAATTCTAAAAATCTCAAGATTATAAAAATCCTTAAGAGGATCGGTTCATGCTGATTCGGTGAGAGGTAAAGATTGATGAAGCCAGATTCTGCTGCCTCCTTCGGCGAAATCCGCGACCGCGTGGCCGTCACCTTTTAAAACCCATTTTGTCGTTAACAGTCCGTCCACTCCTACCGGGCCACGTGCGTGAATACGCGCGGTGGAAATGCCGACCTTTAACAAAAATATTGTCGCATTTAACTCTGTGATAAGTAACAACAAAAGATATTCTTTTTTTTTGTGAGAATAGCGTCAGAATTGCAAGATTTACGAGACTTTTTTTTTTATGGCAATTGAGAGTTTTGTTCTCTGGCGCAATTCAGTTCTCAGTTTGTAATCTCTCACCTCTGCGCCGAGACCGAATCTGTAGCCGTCCGCAAATCTAGTGCTGGCATTGTGGAACACACACGCACTGTCCACTTCTCTCTGAAAGTGTGTAGCTGTATTGACGTGCTCGGTCACAATAACGTCGGTGTGACTGCTGCCGTATTTATGAATGTGGTTGATAGCGTCATCAACGTCCGAAACTACTTCTACGGTGCACTCGAGCGCGCCGTATTCGGTTCGCATGCTTTTCGCAGCAGGTGGACCGAAAGTCAATAGCTTTCTCAACTTGGGGCCGGAATTGATTTTAACCTGGAAGGTCGCTCGCGTAACGCGAGCACAACGTTAATATTGATCTACTTTTAGTGTAAGTCTTCGATCGTTACATCAAAAACAGACTGACATCTTAATGATTGATTGAGCCAAAATTGGGGCCAATTGATCCGGGGACGATAGTTGGGTTCGAGTTAATTTAGAGAGATTGCCGTTTATATATAATATATTAACGTTCAAGGAGTGATAATATAGTCCTTGACATTTTTTTGCGAACAATATGTACATTTTTCCTTCACTTACATTCAGCAAGGAAAAAACTAAAATAATCAATTCTGTTTCAAAAAAGCCGATATATGTTTCGCAACATACAACGTTAAACTTCGCGACATTTTACGAGATCTTGACGGAACTTCTTACGAAAGTTTTGTTTACGAACACGAAATACTGCAGCGCGATAAGAAACAAGGAACTTGGAAGAAATCAAGATAATCCTCAATCTTTCTCTCTCTCTCTCTCTCTCTCTCTCTCTCTCTCCTAAAGTTGCAAAACTCCTTTCAATTGTTGAAAAAAAAAAAATCAAAAATTGTTTCTAAGAAAAACTATCGCTACATTTATCGCGTTTCTGTCCAATAACGTCACTATTATACAAAGTTAGCTTACTCCTTCTTTGTGCAACATGCTGCATACGTCGCTGAAGAAGTTGCTGTTCATGAGACTTTCGTGTATGAGCAACGTTTCCATGGCGTTGCACGCGGCCGGATAATCGCACTTGGAATCCCTAATGATCTTCAGGGCCTTCGCCAGGTCCGCGTCTCTGTCGATGTAAACGTGACAGATACCCTCGGCGTGACCCAGCACGGGTATGTGCTTGGACTGTTCCTGAATCGTGCGCACCAAATCCGAGCTACCGCGCGGAATGATTAGATCTATGTGCTTCTCCATCGAGAGAAGATCGCTCACGTCTTCCCTCGTGGAAACGAGCGAAATGGAATTGGCCGCGCCGAATTTGTCCAGCGCTTCCTTCACGAGCGTCATCAGGTATTTGTTGCTGTGAGTAGCTTCCTTGCCGCCCTTCAGAAGAAGCCCGTTTGCGCTGGACATGGCCAGAGCGGCCACCTGAGGCAAACTGTCCGGTCTGGATTCGAAGATAACCAGCAACACTCCGATCGGCACCGTTATTTGTTGTAATTCCAGATCTTCGGCCAGTCGCGTTCTGCGGATCACGCGACCCACGTTGTTGAGCGAATCATCCGCAATCTGACGCAGACCGGAGCTCAAAGATTTGAGTTTCGCCGGCGTAAGCGATAAACGTGACAGAAGAGCTTTAGCTAAATTCTTGTTCGCGGCTTCCAGATCCATCGAGTTCGCTGCGAGGATCTCAGACTGCCTTGTTTCCAACAAGTCCGCAAGAGTTTTGATGCATTCAGCGCGCTCCTCCGGGCGTAAAGCCTGCAGCAGTCTGCTGCCAACGCGAGCTGAAATTTTATTCGGCTTCAAGTCAAAGTTTCCTCCCTACGAACGTCTGTATCTCTATACTTGTCTCAAATATATTGCAAACTGTATTTTAATGTCGGAAATATAAATAATTGCGATTCGATTCAAAATTAAATTTTTACTCTCTAGTAATTCTCGTAGTATAATTGCTTATTGCGTATATACATACAAATGTTTTTTTCGCGCGCGTTGTTTTCACATTACAATAATATTTCATTCAAAACTAATGAGAACGTATAGCAAAATTCTTTTAAAAAGATTAATAATATATGCAAAACACGCGTTTGTGATATGTAACGGTTGTGTAGTTATTCCGGAATTGCGTTGTGTACAACACACACAATCGGCTATTTGTGTTTTCGATGGATCACGGTTTGTTTCCAGAGATAAAAGCACTCGGAACTAGAAAAACTGAACGCATTCAAATAATGTGTAACCGAGCAACGCGATGCGCATCACAAAACTCGGGAAGTTCTGCAATTAGAAAAATTACTCGTTTGTACGCACAACGAATTTTAATCAACGTTTAATATTGGGAGGATAATTATATTATATATATCGTATTTGTGTCTGTTCATATTGTTGCAAAATGCGTAAAAAAAAAAGCATATTTTACCGTTTTCGGCGATCACCTCGACAGGGGTGGACGAGCCGGCAGCCTGCGTGAAGAAGGTTCCGATCTTCCTGCCCGACATGATGCTCTTGATAGCCTTTTCCTGCGTACCGTTGCAAATGACCACCGCGACGCCGCGATCCATTGCCCATAACGCAGCATTGACTTTCGACGACATGCCGCCGGTGCCCACCTTCGACTTTTCTCCGAATTTGATGGTATTTCGAAGATCGGAACTGAAGGTGTGCAGCATTTTCGCGCCGTCCTGCCAAGGCGGAAGATTGTAGATGCCGTCGACGTCGCTCATAAGAACCAGCAGATCCGCCTGGACCTCGGCCGCTAACATAGCCGCCAACGAGTCGTTGTCCTTGATTGATATTCCTCTCCTACCGCCGCCGCCCGCGACCTCCTCGTCGACATCCGGCGGCGGACTTACCGCGTCGTTTGTGTTGATGATCGGCACGATGTTCAAACTGATGAGTTCGCTCAGCGTGCTGAAAAGGTTCTTTCGCGTCTCCTCGTTGTAAAAATCGGGCTTGGTCACCAGCACCTGCGCGATCTTGACTCCGTACTGAGCGAACATCGCGTCGTAGAGAGACATGAGGCCTGACTGACCCACCGCAGCGGCTGCTCTAGGTTCTAACATAGTTCCTAAATACAATATCGAGTGTGTAAATTACTTTTTGTTTTCGCCAACAAAAAAAAGAAACGCAACACTTTCAAGATTGATAAGGGACTGATCGGAAGATACAAGATTGACAAATGAGTGATTGATTGAACATTAAGGAAAATTGTTCACGGACGCGCAAACACATACATATTGATTGGAAGAAGCGCTCGAGATGATTCCCGGACAGGATCCCGCAGGAATTCGTCGTTGGTTTGGTAGCTCGATCTATGTGGGTGGGATCTTGTTCGGACATAGTCGCCTTGGCAGATTGCCCGAACGGATATTCGAAACTGTCGCAATGTTAGTTTAACTCTCGCTTAAATATTTTTACCGAATTAACGCAATCGCAATGTTTACAACCCGGTAAAAAATTTTTTATATATAATTATATATACTTATACATAAATTAACATAAATATGCGAATTTATATGCCAAAAATGTCCATACAATTTTATACACGGAAAATTTCTTTTTTTAAGAGAATGGCTTCAG
>QVOB01000136.1:0-20545 GCA_014839585.1 Pseudomyrmex concolor | reverse complement strand
ATGTGATGAATAACAATGATTTTTAACTGGGGTGTAAAAAACACCCCATGCGACCGTTTACGCACAAAAAAATGGCGCGACTACTCCCGAGTTAAGGTATTCCTGCATTTTAGAACAACACTCTAATTTAAATTTGATAGCACTTAAACTTTTCTTGTACTTTTTTCTGTTCCTTGCACATGCATTATCTTTTGTTTTCCTAAGTGTAACTCTCCGACAATCTGTTTTTTTCTTTTTCTAACAATAGGAAGTTATTTTAGTTGATAGAAAAAAAAAGAAGTTGATAGAAAAAAATACTGCAACTACTACGACTTATTTTTTTCTACAATTATTGTCTCGTTTAAGAAAAGCGTCTTGTTTAAAGCTTCTTGATAACTTCTATGGCTACGTTGGATTGATTACGTCAGAAGTGAGAGGAAGATACGCAAAAAGAGAATTTTTTCTAGTTTTAGTATAAAGATAAGAATATATATTGATGTACAAACGCATGTGGAAATCAATGAAGACTAAAGATAAAAATATATGCCTATATATAAATCGACACAGCCTCAAGCACGCGAAAATTGTGAAACATGACGTAATGAAGTTTATTATACGCACATATGAATTAAGTTGGAATAAAATAATCAACGAAAGCAATCACGTGCTTGTACATAAAATGTTCCAAAACTACCGAACGTTTTGTAAAAGGTGTACACATTACACGATCTCTTTGTTCGTTACAGATAATTCCGAGATAATTGCGAAGGAGAGATGATGCAGCTAAGACTTTCTCTATTCGTCGATCTTACAGGTGTGAATGGCACGACCGGGAAAAACACGACTTTCACGCACGTGATTATTTTTGCACAGATGAAATAAATACGCGAATTAATTCTGATGCAGAAATTCGCGTAATGGAACTGCACATGATCCCGTATCGAGAAACTTTGTTGTGATTAACAAAAAAATCGTAACAAAACAAATATCGGAACGCGATAAAATTCCAATAATAAAAGAAAACTTGCAATTTTACTAAGATAATCTCAATCGAGAAATATTCTTGGATGTTGCATTGATTTTCTTGCGAAATTAGCGAAATGATATTGATGTTTGACCTTATCGCAAGGAGGCTGCAAACAGAAACGTTCAAACGATAATTCAGAGAACTAACAAAGTAAACTACTTCGGAAACTGAGACTGAGATTACTTCGAATTATGAAAAAATTGCGAATCTTTTGACACGAAGCGCTCGAATGATTCGAATTACGTCGAAACGGGTGATCGAGAATCGGAGAGAGCGGGAGTATCACTTATCCAATTAATTTTTTAACACGAAGATGATAAAACGAGTTCAAAGTGTACATCGTTCGCGACGCGATATACGCTGGGTTTCGATCGCGGCGCAAATCATCTCGACACGAATGCCGAAGAGGTCGAGCTGCGACTGCAGCATCCGATTGCACGCGCGAGAGAACAATCCGACCGACTAATAAGGTCGATCTCTGTGTAGAAGCTCTTCTATGCAATTTTATCGCTTCTTCTAGCGAATTTGAATTTTGTACAAAGTTCTGAGCGCGATGATGCGGACGGTGCTGTGCCTTGACTTTAATTATTTATCGAACAACGTAAAAGAATCTCGCGGATAAGCGACGAACGAGACCTGTGTGCGTGAGCGCGCGACCGGTCACGTTTTATCCATTTAATTGAGATAAACATCGCGTTACTCGGACAGGGCCAATCGGATCACACTCGGCATTTCCGACGGCATTGCGACAGAAGCGTGGTTTTAATTGCTACTCTCGTCAGCGACGCTGCGTATTTTTTGTATGGAAGGAACGCGCGAAGTCAATAACAAAATGTACGAGCACGTGTTTGACATTTTTCCAAAAAAAAAAAAAAAACGCTAAACGTTAGCTCTTCATTAATTTGGATTTGAACAATTTTGAATGCGCATAATGAGTTTGATGAGAAAAACCAAAACTAGAACAAGACGCTCTTCTTCGAAACAATTTTCCATACGCAGTGCGAAAATCGTTAACGGTACGAGATCGAGTGTCAAATGATTATTGCCTCTTTAATTTAATTTACACGACGTATCGCGCCGACTTCGTTCGTTTCGTTTTGCCTATTCGACTATTTCGTACACAAGGACGCGCTCTTCTGAAGTATTTAGACCAGTGAAAATAGTAGCCGATCTCTCTCTCTCTCTCTCTCTGTCTCTCTCCCTTTCTGATACACGGTAGCCGTGAGTTCCGTGCAGCCGCGAGTCGTGAATTAATCTCATTGAAAGCCATCAGGCGTTTTATAATGGTCCTTATTGTGTATCTCTCTTCTCTCAATTTGCGAGTCTGCATTAAAATCCTCGATGGGCAGACTCGAACGTCCAGGAAGGTACACGAGCAATCTCGTTGGAGAGATTCGCGCGATTGAATCATATTACACGTGTGTACAAATAGTACCTCGTCCGTAATTCTCTCTGCAACTTTTGAACAAGTGTGTTCGTATATATAAAATCAAATAAAAGTTTACGATAATTGACATACAAAAATTAACTTACATAGTGCGCTTCGTGAAACTCACGAGTACTAGCGAGTAAATTATTATGCGCGATTTTTCATGAATGAAAACAAATCGAAAATAATTTAAAAAGAACAAATTTTTTTTTTGTAAGGAAAAACACTCGAAAATCTATTTCATAACGCATAAATTTCTGTTCGCATTTCTATTTACAGACATTGGCACGAAATGTTTATACGTATCAGAATATTAAATGCAGAAGTACCTACTATATAGATTTCTGATACATGTCCATATATTCTATATATGTATACACCCGCGTATCTCGCCGCGCCATTTTCAAACTCCCTTCATCTAACCGGACGGAAGGAAGAGATGGAGAGGGGGAAAACTTATTTTCGTACATATTTCACCGAAATGAAAAATAAAAAATTAGAAACTTACATAAATTATCATTAACATTCAAAGACCAATAATTTCCACAAGTCATGATAGACAATCGAAAATATCACGGAAGCAGTCCGGGTCGCTGTGAACAACGACGGTTACCAGGTTACGAAAAAAAAAAAAAAAACAGCAACCTAACCTCACAGTATCCCGGTTAACAAGTTAAACAATGATGTAACTCACTGAATATCAAATTTCGCAGTTGATTATGTCGCAGCTTCTCTCGTTCAACGCGTCAATCTTCAGGACAATATTTCTTTCAATTTTTTTCCTATCAATCTTTTTCAGCTCGATGCACGGTGTATAATTACGACCTGTTCTTTGGTCTCTGATTTGCCTCCAAAATATTACTGTCTATATATATGTATACTTTTTCCGAGACAATTCGGCACACGAAAAAGATAACCCAGCTTCAGATGATGACAGATCGTTACGATTGTCATCATTCTCTCGCAAGCTTCGAACGAGAGAATTTACGAACTTTTTATTGATAAAAATAAAAATATTCAATTTGTTTATATACTGAATGATTCTCTTCCTTACCGCTTTATGTTTCTCGTCGATTAATTATCGAGATACATAATGAGTAGTTTACATGCGTCAAATCTAGATCACATGTGTACTAATTTCCGTCAGTTTCTCTTTTTGTCTTTTTCTCGCCAGTGTGACAGTCCATTTCGAGTGCGAAAGGTGCAGCAGAGCAGTTATCTAAATTTATCCTCAATTTTTTTTAAATATCCGAGATCTGAAAAAAAAAGAATTCGAATCAAGCTTCTTTCAAGCTTCTTTTCTTCTAACTTTGTTTTATGAAACCAGAGAGAACCAGAAGGCTTCTCTCTGATGAAACTATCGAGTTCTCTGATACCTTCGCTGCACACGTCCTATAAACACGCGTCTAGTAACGTTTGACAAAACCAAGTTGTCAGATTTGTCTAGTCGCGTATGCGCACTAATCGCGAAAAAACATGGCAGCGTTGGTCGCTGTTGTGCGATGTTTGACGGGACGATTTTGAGTTCGTCGGAGACGTTCCGAGTGCTCTTTCCTTTTGTTTTGACGACGAGCGACGTCTGATTTGAATTGAGGTTCTTGATACATCATGGAATTGGGTCTATCCAACACGGTGCTGGCGGGTGATTCACGTTTGATCGATCATATAGTGGGCGAAGTTAAGTCTCAAGGAATTTTTGATCAATTTCGCAAAGAATGCATCGCCGATGTCGACACGAAGGTAAACACAACGTCCAGCAACAATTCGTCTTGCGAGAATTTTGATTTTTTTTTTTTTTTACTGAATCTGACCGACGCGAAGCTGTGAAAAGTAATTCAGTATTTAAACACACGAGGGATGAACGGCTGTAAATATAGATACTTTATTAATTTTTGCACCACAAATATGTTTAAAATTCAAATAGATGTTTCTGTTTTGTAACATTTTGCTTGGTAAGTCACAACAACAATGTGTGCGTATACTTTTTGCATTTGATTATTTATTACATTCTTTGTGTTCTTCTAACAATTCAAAAAAGTTAACATATCTCTTCTAACAACATGTCAAAAACATTAGCATCTAGTTTTTTTTTTTTTTTAATCAGATATGACACATTTTTTAGAAACTTAACTGACAAATAGTAACATGATGCAATGTTACACAAGCAATAATATATTTAATGTATGTAATATTTAATGTATGTTTCTAGCCTGCCTATCAAAACTTGAGAACAAGAGTGGAAGGGTCAGTAAACTCGTTCCTTAGTAAACAAACATGGAAGCCAGACTTAAATAAGAATCAGTTGAGAGAAACGTTGCGCAAGCACATACACGATGAACCCTATCTGGATGCCGGTGTTGAGCGAATAGTGGATCAAGTGGTGAATCCCAAGGTTTATTCGGTGTTTATGTCACAAATAGAAGATGTGGTTTATAAGTTTCTGGGAATAGAGAGACCAAAGGCGAAAGAGAAAAATGGAGCGTGCGGTCTGAAGGATTTACTTCCGAAAGATCTGGATCCCGTCTCACCGGAGTCCGATAAGAACAGTTTGAAGGACGTATCTCTCGAGTCTGTGGAAAATGACACTCTCGAACAGAAGCAAGAGGACAAGACGTATGGCGAACAGAAGCCGCAAGGTGAGGAAGCGTTTCAGGATCAGAAAAACACGTCAGAAAACGGACATCTCTCCTCGGAAGAGAAAACAGACGAAGCCGGCAAAGCTCTGAAGACTGGCAGCAATTTGAATCTAAATACGTCCGGGAAATCGGATGACAAGATGGACGAGGAAGAGGAGGAGGTCAGTCCAACGTTCGAGCCGATTGATATTATGAATCTAAACGAGTCTAACATTTCTAACGATTCGCATCTGTCGGGAATATCGGAATTAACCAGTCACAGATCGCGAAGCCCGGACTTCTCCAACGATTTGTCGCGGGACAACTTCGATTGCAGTAATCAGGATTCCCAGCTCAGCAAAGTCTCGTCGGATTCCCGACTGTCGATTGTGACGGACTTCGGTTCGTCTAATCACGGATTAACTCCCGCTCACGACTCGTCGAAGGAGGAAACGAAGGACAAGTATGAAGCCAAAAGCAGCAGCAGCAAGGACAATTTCAAAGCGATCAGAGAAGAGTCTTCGAAAAACAAATCGTCTAAAAGTAATTTCGATTTTAGTAAAAGTAAAGAGACACAGGATTACAAGGAATCGAAAGATTCCAAAAGCACAAAGAGTACATCGTCTAAAGAAAGTTCTCGCGACGCCTCGGACAGCGGTATAAAAGATAAATACGATCATAAGAGTTCGAAGGAGAAGAGCAAAGATAACGAGTTTGGTAAGTTGTCGAGCAAAAGCACAAAGGAGAAGGTCAGCAGTAAGGAAAAATATTACAAAGACAAAACTAACGAGAGAAAGAAATCGAGCAGTAGCAGTCATAGCAGCACGAAGTACTATGACAAACACAGCAAGAGCAAGCCGAAGGACAAGATCGATCAGGCGAAAGAAACTTCTGACAAATCCAAAGACATCTCGGAAGGTTGCAAGGACAATGCGAGCAAAATCAAGGAGGAGAAAGAAATCGATAAAAAAGATGGTATCAATAAGGACAAGAAAGACAATGTCAATAAGGAAGTGAAGGACCTGAAGGATCTCTACAAAGAAAAGATCAGAGAGCTAAGAGAGAAGAAGGAATTAACGGAGAAGGAAAAATTAAATAAGGATAAAGAGATTAAACTTACGAAGGAGTCCAAAGACAAGAAAGATTCTCTCAAAGACAAAAAACCAAGCAAGAAAGAGCACAGAAGTTCGTCGTCGTTGTCCTCGTCGAAAACCGTGTCCGTGAGTCATCACGAGAGCAAGAGCAGCAAATCGGAAAAGACGACAGATGGAAAAGACAAGAAGTCGGACTCGAAAGACAGAACGAAACGGGACGAGAAACGATTGTCGAGAGACGGCAAAAGCAAAAATTACTACAGCAGCAGGACAGATCTGGCGGAGAAGTCCGACAAATCGGATTCCAAGAAATCTTCCAAGAGTGAGAAGGACGACAAGTCTGGAAAAATAGACGTTAAGAAGGATGCGAAGGTGGTAAGCGGCGAGAAAACAACGAACGGTAAGAAAGACACGAAGAATCACGTTCAACGTAGCAAAAGTTCCGATCGTAGCGAGAAATCGGACGGCAGGAGAGACTCGAAAAACGACAGTTCGTCGAAAGACAAGAAGCGCAAGGAAGGTAAGAAGTCCAAGACGAAGGACGATCACTCGAGTTTGCGAAAGAACTCGAACGATCGACGTTCTAGTGACAGGGATGGCTCGAACGGCTCCAACAACAAGACTTCACCGGCCAACAGTTCGTATTCCAACGTGACGAGTCACAAATCGAATACGTCAGGATTGACAAAAGAGAACGTCGTGAGCAATTCCAGCAGCGAAACGTCGGACAGTATCGAAGAGATGCAGTTGAACGAATCGAGGTCATCGTTACATAAGTCAAATTGTAAAATATCTCATTCTCAGATCGGTTTGACACAGGAAAAGAGTCACTCAAAACTGGAGATTAGCAATGCCGATGAAACCTCCGATAGATTAAAAGCGAAAGAAGAAGAAGAACAAAGAGCAGACTTGAGTGAGACAAAAAAGAGATCGTTGCCCGACAAAGATAGCGAATCGACTCCCGACGATGTAAAGATTAAGAAGCCGAAGTTTGCGAAAAATATACACGAAGCGAAAAAACTGATGAAGCTCAGAAAGCAAATGGAAAAGCAGAAATCAAGAGACAAGCCCGCGGAGAAGAAAGGTGAGCAAGAAAAGGAGCCAACGAGTCAGCCGAGTGAAGCAAAGAACGGTGACAATCTCAAGGACATGCCGGACGACGAGCGAGTTCAAATCATAGAGATTCCCGACGAAGAGTACGAGGAACCTTACCCCGAGAAGCACGAGCCAAGTTTGAAATTCGACGAGAGTTCGATAATGGTGCTGGGAACGGAGTCCTGTACGAACGACTTTTTGAACAAACGTTCCGACCTGAAGCCGACGTTGTCCAACATGGAACTGCGCATAAAAGAATCCTTGAGTGGGATAGTGACAAATATACCATCGGAGGAAGCGCAGAACTCGCCACTTGACACAAAAATCGTGCAATCTCACAATTCACCTCGGCAATGCTCCGCTTCTTCGACGCGTCTTGAAGATTCGCAAGAGATTAAAAAAGTAGACGACTCTGAGGACAAATCCAAAAACAAGATAGAATCGAAAGACGCTGTGGTTGACAAGGAACATTGTTTGCAAATAAAAGAAACACGTGTTTCGGAAACATCAGATTTCGCGGATCGTGACAAAAACATTAAACAATCGACGGAAGGGGATGCGGGAACGCAAAAAAGTAAAGTGCATGCACGGGACGATGTTGAGAAGATACTGAACGACAAACGGTCGGAGATTCGAGTCGATGATAGGCTCCAAGATAAAAAGGACGAGGTAGAGGTGTCATCGTCGAAGATCGGCGCAGCGAGAGTCTCTTCGTCCAGCGAAGATAATGAAGACTGTCGTTACTTCAAGACCGACAACAAGCAGTCGGAGAAGTTTTCGAATTTCTTAGAAAGTGTAGAACTGGAAAACTCCTCTCTGGAGGATATAATAGAGAGTCTCGGTGGCAGAGTCGTTACCTCGATACCGAAATCAATGGCAGCACCACCGCCAATGTTGCACGAACGTTCCTCCAGTCTGTTGTCGAACATACTGACGAATAACACGAACAACAACAACGACTCAAGCGGGCTGAAGCGAACGCTGTCGTCCTCGATCAACGAGGACGCTGTACAAGTCGCGAAAAAGAGGAAGTTCATCAAGAAACCGAGACTCTCGAGTACGTGCAATACGCAGGGAATTTCGAACGGCGAGAACTTTGTCATGCCTCTGAGTCCGGACAGCGATGTGTCCGCGACGAGCGAGAAAACCGCGTCTTCCACTGTCATCAAAGAAGAAAAAAGGTACGTGTTACGTATAGTTTCACGTATAAAACATGGAATTGTATATATTTCAATATTCCTTCTTCAATCTTAAATGTTTGTTCTGAGAAGAAAACAACGGAGATTGTATTATAATCTATTAATAAATACTTGCTTCGATATTTCTTTAAGAAGCGTTAGTGTCCCAGTCTAATTCATTTTTGTGCCTTGAAATTGCAGCCGGAATAGAAGCAGTCATCAACGATATTCGAGCGATGACTTGTATAAACCACGTCCGTTATTTTCGAGTTCTTCTCGTCGAAGCAGACGAGCCAATCAAGCATAGTTAGTGCCGTATCTTGGATTCAGGTGTTGAAAAAACAAAAAAACAAAAAAACAAAAAAAAAACAACATTTGTACATCCTAAGTCTAATTTTAATGCACACAGGTTCTTTTCTTAAAGGAAAAAAATCGTTTGTTCTCAACTTGTTAGTTCTTTCATTCTCTCTTAGTTTTATCATTTATTCTAGTGGCGATAAAAGTGAAGAGTAGAGATTTTGGTTCGACTGCATATTTTCTTTTCTCTTTTTTTTTTCTTGTTTTCGTTTTTATATAGCAATACAGATTGTATAATAAATACAGTGTGTGATTTCTTGTATTCATCTTGCTACGTGTGTGTTGTATATGTGTATGTACCTGTGCGCGTGCGTACATCGGCGAAGTTTTATTAAACTGAATAACAAATATACATGTATTCAATATGTGTATAAGCATCATGGGTGTTTTTTATCATTTAGATTTTAAACGTTTATGTCTATTTCTTGAAACACGAGTGCTTCTTTTCAGATGTTATTATGAAATTATTTATGTAAGAGTGACAATTTACACATGTATAAATAAGAATTTAAAAAAGTAAAAAAAATACTAAAGATATATAATACTTAACAGTTACATACTTATTCACGGTTGTAAAGTTTGATATTTATATTATTATAGATCTAACGGGTTCAAAAAATGCTTCTATAACTAATTCAGATGTAAACATTAGCAAGAAATGTTAATATTTTCGACCAAAAATCTTCCATAATTGTCTGATGAAAGTTGGGTTACAATTGAAATACATTAGAATTTCTAATATTCAAACGTGTGTGTGTGTGTGTGTGTGTAACAAAGCGAAAGCTTTTTAGAAATATGTAGGTCGTTCTTTTTAAATAGCATGTACAGCTTCTTTCCTGTACATATCTGTGGATTACATCAACTTTGTTAGAAATGAAATTAAAAAAACTTATTAAAATTTATAAAGTATGTGTGCACACAAACTTTTAGCACAAGAGACTAATTATTATCTAATAGAATAAGGTTTTGACGAACAATTTAGGCGCAAATGTTGTTTAAAATTCAAAATCTAAAACTAGAAAATTTTTTTTTAGTTATTTAGATAGGACGTTGAATCGGAGAGAATCTTCAATGTGTATTTGTTGCGCAATGTGTCGCATACACGTATATCTGCGCGAGCTCTTGATTTTAATATAAAGTATCTATACGAATAAATTTTTTACATAATATATTACATAATCAGTGCACCCCACACATGTGCGCAAAACGAAATATATTTATAAGACTGTGATTTTTTATATGTAATCGTAACTTTTATACCGCGAATAGGTCCAACAATATAACATAACTCGCTCACAAGTATTCTTATCCTACTACAACTCTAATATATATACATAAATATATATATATATATATATATAAATATATAAAATAAAACAAGATAGAAATTATCGATAAGATAAAATCGTTAAGTAAGCGCCAAGTGATGAAGTATAATCTTCTCTTTTAGAAACACTTGAGTTGTGTAATGTAATTGATTTATAAGAGTAATTAGTGATGCGCATCCAAAGTAGTAAAAAATTTTTTTTTTTTTTTTTTTTTATGTGTTCGTGAAAGTAGCAATATAATATTGCAGCATTACATCACGCATATTCTTAGATCTGCTTCTTCAACAAGCGCATTCTTGACTTTGTCGGTGGCTTTGTAATATTGATGTAAATACATCCTTATATATGTATATTTCTATTGATATTCTATTGATATTAAAAGTTAATATCAACGAAAAATAGAAATGAAATAGAATGTATATATATGTGTGTGTGTTTGATGTTTGTAAAGTTGCCAACAAAGTCAAAAATACGTATAAAATATTTCAAACATTTCTTCTGTTTATATTTGTATATATATATATTTAAAAAAAAACTCGCGTTGTACTTTATTTCATTAGAAAAATGTACAGAGAAAATATAAGTTTTCTTTAACTCCATTTATTTATTATACACAGCTGTGTGTGTGATACGTATATAACATAACACACTTAAAGTTTATAAATTTTTCATCGTTAGTATAAAAGTTTGCTTTCACAAATAAAACAGTTTTTATATATCGTTAATTAATTACTGCAAATGCTTTTCGCGTTGGTCTCTTTTTTTTCCAACTTTTTCTCAACCTTTTTCCTCGCCTTCTTTCTGTCTTTATAGGCCTTTGTGCGTGTGTAATATAATATGTGCACACGATAAAATTTATGTTTGCACATTTCGAAGTCATATCTGTCACATCTTTCTGAGGACGAGGTGTTTGCCATGTCAAGAGAGAGAGAGAGAGAGAGAGAGAGAGAGAGACTTTGTTTGAATATCAACGATCTCGAAGTCAGATGTAAAAGAAGTTCCAAGACACTTCGCGCGCCTCTTCTCGCCCGTTGCGACGCAGAAGCGACAGAGATTCAGCTTCTCTGAGCTGCTGAGTCCAATAGACGCACAAGGTCATCGTAATTATGCGCGACGACAATTAGAATGATTCGTCGATTAGATAATACATACAGCGTTTCGTTGCTTGTTTACTTTCTGTGCACACGCCGTGCACCAAATGTAATAATGCGTCAAAGTTGCATTATTACATTTATTCGTCGTCGCTCGACTTTGCCATTTTAGCCGACTTCTCGCTTTATAATTATATTCCGTCGGATGCGTGTATATGATATTTGCAATATCATACGACAACGTATACGTATGTCGGCTATCGATTTTCACGTGTCAAGCGATCTAATCGAAATTTAATCTATATACCGCGGAAGAGGAAAGAAAAGAATAAAACACACGCAGCGACATTGTGTTTTTCTTCTCTTTGTGAAATATATACATACGTACAATAGTTGCGCACAGCAAATAGATTGGTTGCGCTTCTCGATAGCTTATCGCTCATGTGATGTACGCAGTACGATATTTTCGCTTTACAATACTCGCGCGCATTTGCATTAACGCTGGTCATTGTCCTTCGTGGTAATGTTTTAAAAATTACATAACAAAAAAAAAGAAACAAGCGCAAAGTAATATCGCGCCGAGACGTGAGCGCGGTTTATCTGATCGTGCGCGAGCGTGACAAAGAAAAAAAAGATTTGCAAGACGACATGAAGATAAAATCAGATCTTGACACTTCATTACTGATATATATATGCATATGTATATATATATGTATGTATAGAATTTTGTAAAATAAAATGATTAAGCGTAAAGATCTGATATACGTAGTTTGATAAGCGAAATAACCATTTAATACTTTATTTCAAACGTGTTATATGTTCTTATATTTAAAAGAGAATAATTTCAATACTTATTATATATTTTCGAGAAATTAACTTCTTTCAATGTACGTAGTTCAGTTCCAGTTCTTTTTTTCGCGAAGGGACCAGTTTTGAACTCCGCTCTCTTCTTCCCTCCCTCCCGCTCTCTCTCTCTCTCTCTCTCTCTCTCTTTCTAATGTTACAGAGCAAGAGTAAAATTAGTCACATATTTACGTCATCCGATAGAATAATTTCCGGGAAAATTTGTACTTCCTGCATCACTTCGTGGTATTTTATTGCGACGCAACATGAAACAAAAACTCGTTTGATCGCAATCAAATTTTATTTCTTTAGGGATCGGTGTTGTGCGATATTATTTGTAATACATCTTACACCTTTGTAACATGAACACGATTTGAATCGACGAAAATATTCTCTTCAATATAGAACGAAATTTTTTATGCATTCGACCTCTAACACTCATATAATATGTGCCTATGGCACCGTGAAAAGACTTGAGCGTAAATTCGATTTTTCTTATATCTCTGAAACACACAGCATGAGTTCTGTTTCTTATATCTCTTGACCTTCATAAACAAGAATAAAAAACTTTTGAGTTTAGTTCTATATGTTTTACATTTTTTTCTCTCTTTCTGTCTTGCACCAAAGAGATCAGGTGTAAAAAAAGACATTATTTTACACCTGGTTACACTTTTGTGAGGAAAAATTTATTAAAATACTAGACGTGTCTCTGATTTATTTGTATGGTATGAGAAAAAATAAAAATATGTAAAATTTAACTAAAATTTTACTACATTTTTTTTCAAATGTTCTTTTATGTATGTATCTAAAACAGAATTATATCACACTTGTCGCGGAGAAGTTTACATGTTTACATAACTTATCACAATTTTGCATAAACTATTTGAATTTGTGCTTTGCAAACTACTTCTTGAATAAAAAAACTGCTTTCGAATAGAATTAACCAAATTTTCAGCGACTTGTACACTTGTATCGCACGAATTGTAAAACGATTTCTCGCTCCGAAGAAAAATAAGTTTTAATTATCTTATAGACACACAGAGAGCACCAGAGAGACGAAACGAAGTAAACACGTCGGATCTGCGACGGGAAACGCGGTTGCAAGATTATAGCATTGAGAGAAACCATTCTAAAAGATGTTATTATTCGTATGATACGCGTTCAGAGATGACTTGTCTTTTCTCGTCCGGGAAATTATCATTTTGTTGTTATTGTGTGTGTAAGACGGTATTATGCACGTATTCATTCAGCATTCCATGTGTTCAAATTCAATAAATTGTACAGTTTGTTATAGAAATTCCTGTCACAAAGTTGCATCACGACCATCAGTGGTTTGATCCAATCCATACGCAGGACATTTACAGAGATATTTACATAAATATAAACAATTTTAAGAGTTTAATGTTTGTGGCTATTAAATTAATGATTAAACTGAGATTCTGTTACATTTGGAAAATTATATTATCTAACCTATAATATTTTTTGCAAAACTTATGTTAATGACTTGAGATGTAAATTGAATTGAGAAACAGAGTCAGATATTATTTCACACGTCAGATATTATTCGTCAAATAAAATCCACCATTGCACGAATATCCGGAAGCATCGATTCGAGATGTTAAAAATCGATGCAAACTGGGACAGAGAATTTTACGTGAGAAAACATTCCTGCGACAGACTGTACATACATCTCCGAATTGCTCTCCGCGAACCACACGCAAACCACGTGGTCGCGCACGACGCATGCGCGGCACGTGCGCTCAAACCTAACCTCGCCAGCTTCGCGCTGTCTTCCTCGCCGTTTCATGACCGTCGTAAATGCGATTTTGTATTCGAGAGATTCTTATCGCACGTCGAGAGAATTGAGAACGCGAGCGCGTCGACAGTGACGTTTCTTTTTTTTTTTTTTCCGTTTGCGCGTTCGCGATTGCAAACACGAGGCAATTGACGAGAACGAAACAAGGAAGAGAGAGACAGGTAGAACAAAAGGGGGGATTAACCGTGCGCGCCGCATAACCGGGGATGAGAGAGAGAAGGGAATGAGCGATTACAGAGACTCGACGACGGTTGTTCCGATGCGGCCTCATTAAGAAACGATCAACGCACGCGGTTGTGCGCGACGTGCGCAGAAACGTGTACGAATTTCACGTCGCGGTCCGTGCAGGCGAGGTGTTCTTCGTGGTGAACGCGAAAGTGTCTTCCCGCTGATCTGTCACGCGAGTGATACTACACGGTGTGGTGAACGTCGTCGCGCAGAGCTGCGCGATCGTGGCGGTGCACGAGGTGACAAGGCGGAAAAAAAGAGAAAAGAAAAGGAGATCGCGCGAAAAGGAGGATCGAGACGCGCTCGGGCTCGCGTGCGAATGCGCTCGTTCCCGCGATCATGAATAAGGACGAGTACGAGAGCTTGCCGACCAACTCCGTGGCCGTGCACATGACGGCCGGCGCCGTGGCCGGGATCATGGAGCACTGCGTTATGTACCCGTTTGACAGTGTCAAGGTACGTGGGGAGACATCGATGCGAAGAAATCGCAACCGCGTGTCCGATCCTTTACATAACCTTTTGCGTCACCGGTTCGCCGGTGATGGACGACCTCGGGGATGCATCCGTTTTCAGCGAACTTATTCCATGTGTGTCGCAAAACACCGCGCGTGTTTTGCGATTCCGCGTACGATGATCAATCGCGGTATTTCTTGCACTCGCAGTGCATGCGAAACACTAAGGAAAAGCTACCATCTGGCCGTTTCGTCAGCCTGCGTTTTCCTTGACGCTTTCCCAGAACCGTCGTTGTCTGACGGCGCGAGCGTTTTATCATTTCTAATTTATCTACTGCAAACAAACGTGCGGAGAGACAAGACACACTTCACGTCTGTCGTAAAATTATTATCTTAAGAAGTGGCAAAAGTAATATATTACTTGTCATGGTGTTTTAAACAGCTGCACCGACAGGTTTTGAAGTTTTGTCGTGAAAAAAAAAAAAAACAACTGACAGGCACAATGACAGGACACAAACTGTAAAATTCAAATAGTTTTTTTTTTCCGTAAAATTGTTTACATATATATTCAGACGCGTTGTTTATATTCGTAATTATACTAAGACTTGTGAAAATTTTGTTATGTAATAATATAAAATGACAGCTTATTACTTAAAAGATTCACATTAAAAATATTCTTTTTTTTAAATAAATAAAATATATATATTATCAGCATATATTTGCATATGTGTTAGGTAGTTATTCCTATCTTTTACACACTTGTCTCATACATATTTTAATACACATGTAAGTAATTTCTTAACAGATGTATTTACATCTGTTGTATCTTGTTTATTTGTATTTTTTTTAAACAGTCATTAAAAGTTATTTATAATACAGAAGTATTTTTTAAATAACTTTTCTTTTTTAAAAAGAACATTTTGACACATTTCTACAAAAGTGGATATTACATAAACTTCATACAAGTAAAAATAAATAAAATCAAATTCTTTGCTCAAAATATTAAAGTCACTGAGTCGGATACACTTGTTAAATAATTTGTATTTATATGCTGTACAAGTTACATGCCTCACTTAATATCATGATAATTTCTGTGGGATGTTGTCACACACAATTATGTGAATACATTGATTGAAGACAATAGTTACACTGTGTTCCGGCTGGTTACAGGTAATGATATAAGAAGATGAGTTGTAAATTATAAAAGATACAATAATGCTAGAATCTAACTGAGAATGCAAGTCTGTCTACTATTCATTATATAACACAGTTCGTCGGTCTGTTGCAGTGGATTCTATTTCTGTTCTGCTTTTCAGACTGTGATCTATACTGTTAATACACACTTCCCTATACTGATATACCAAATTGTGATTTATAAGAATCACTCATCATGCAAATGGAATTATTTACTAGTATGGAAATTCTATTTGTCTGATACAGTGAGAAATGGATTGTTATGTAACTCTAAAATAGGAAAGTTAATAATATGTTTATATTATTTATAGTAAGTAAGAACTGTTAAGAATTGCTATATAAAGAAAAATGCATTTTGATTAATCAATTGTATACATTGTCTTTTTCCTCGTGTATTCAACACACGTTTATTTATCAGTACCTGAGAATTTGTTTTTTTTGCATTGAATTTTATGGTTCACAATCAAATGTCATTTTTCAATTGTCCAGTCACTGTTTTCACTATCAACAAGTCATTCTATCTGAAAGCCTCTATTACAAGTTATGACTTCATGAAACAAACTGAAAAAAACTCTTGCAACTTAAAATACGAACGTAAAACATTGTACTTTATTATATCTTTATTTCTTTTATAGTAAATTGACTTAATCTTTTCTCTGCTTTGTGTGCAGACAAGAATGCAGGCGTTAACTCCTGGTCCAGGAGGAGGAGGAGGAATAGGAGAGATATTGTACAGAATGATACGACAAGAAGGTGTATTAAGACCAATTAGGGGTGTGAGTGCGGTTGTTGTTGGAGCCGGACCTGCGCATGCTTTATATTTTTCTTGTTACGAATGTCTTAAAGAGAAATTTAAAAGTCCAAGGTCGCAATTCAATCATCTTGTCTACGGAGCAGCCGGTTGCGTGGCAACGATTCTACACGATGGTGTTATGAATCCGGCGGAAGGTTGGTGGTTATACGATAGAAATCGCGTTGCACGATAATTTATCATCAAACGATAGACAATTTTTACGTCTAGACAATCAATAATATGTGTGTATAATAGATAGTATCATTTAATCGATGAAGGTACAAACATATTTTTCTAATCTTCACAATTTTAGATAAAAATAAATCTATAGACAGATAAATATAATCTATCTAGACAAATTGATATCTTAAGAAATAAGCAAAATTTCAGAGAGAAAAAAATCTTGATTATTTTGTTGCAGTGGTTAAACAGCGATTGCAAATGTACAACTCCCCTTATAGGAACGTTTTGAATTGTATAAAGAACGTGTACCAAAAAGAAGGGATCTTCGCGTTCTACAGGAGCTACACAACTCAATTGGCCATGAACGTGCCTTTTCAAAGTATTCATTTCATCTCCTACGAATTCGTACAGTCCGTCACTAATCCGGAGAATCTCTACAATCCGGTAGCACATATCATATCTGGTGAGTTATTTTTTCTGTAATAACATGTATCGAGTTTGTTTTACCTATTTATGTTTAATATTATCGGAAGATTATCGGTGTAAAAGATACATCGCTTGCACGATGTAATACAAAGCAATATATAATATGTTAATTTAAAAAAAAAACGGAGTGTATGTCAAGGACCGTTCGAACCCGTTGCAAGGTGTTGTGCAAAAAGTACATAAGAATATCCACTGAAGATGACTCAAATTAATAAAGTCGAAACGTTTGGATATTAATCAGTTAGAGTAAATCTTTTTGCACAACGAGTTCGAACGGTCCTTGACATACACTCCATTTTGAATTTTGTTTCGAACCAGAGGACATCTCAACCTACCAAATTAAAAAAAAAACGTTATCTAAACGAAAAATATTAACTAAAAGACATAGTTTTATAATTATCTATTTTTTTAATCTACGCAATAGGTGCGACAGCAGGTGCTATCGCAGCTGCAGCGACAACGCCTCTGGACGTGTGCAAAACCGTGCTGAACACGCAGCAAGATGGCGTACACGCGCAAGGCATGATAGATGCGTTCAGGCAGGTTTACAGGTTCGGCGGTGTACAAGGATACTTTCGCGGATTGCGCGCACGTGTTCTATTCCAAGCGCCAGCTACTGCCATTTGTTGGGTGATGTAAGTCGATCTTTCGAGATTTCTTCTATTTTATTTTGTTTTTCGTATTCTCTTCTTGAAAGATGACGTAACTCTTCATCCGCTGAAATATGTTACGTAATGCATTTTTAATGCGTGACAGATACGAATCGTTCAAATACATGTTGCGCGGCAAGCAGGAGGATGAACATCGTGACTTCGAAGCGGAGAGCGCGATTACCGGAATCAATCAGAACTCGACGTCCGCCTCGAGAGCCAACAGTTTTCAGGGCGCAGGTCTGTACTTCAACAACCACGCCTCGTCACCCGTGTTACTTAAAGAGAGAAAGAGAAAGGGAAAGAGTGAGAGAAGGAGAGAAAGAAAAGAAAGTGTTGCTTATGGAAATTTGGTCTCTTTCTTCACGAGAATTTATCGATAATGAAACTTCTCTAATTCATCTAACATCACAACGGCATTTTTATGTACATACATGTATAAATTTTCGAAAAAAAAAAAAAAACGAAAATTGATGCTAAAGAAAGACAATATTGAGCACGTGACGCTGAGTTTTGTGATTAAATTGATATGATAATATAATTATTACCAATAAATTCTTTGATCATCCCAATTTTTTTTTTTTTTTTTTTTTTTATCTTTTGATTATACTGCGAATGAAAACGTTTAAAACGCAATCTTCGAGAGAAAAAGCTACTCATTTATTATGCTTTATTATTAGCGCGTTTCGCTTAGCTTCGAGTAGATTGTATTTTTGGCCGTGTACCCAAAAACAAATGTGAAAACATCACTATTACTTAAAGAAATTTAGAACGGAAACATGACTATTAGCAGTGTTGAAATCTGAAGTCACTTATAAACTTCGATCGATGAGTAAAGTTGCGACATGATAAAATTAAGAATTACAAAATCATTTTTGTGACATTTGATGTCTCATACTTTACTCGCGACTCTCTGCCGGCTGCCGTCGAAATAAACAATTAAAACACAATGCTATTGTCTATTATACTGTTCATATGGAGTATTAACATTATACAAATGTGACGTTTCAATTCGATATATGTATCGCTTACATATATATATAAATATATCGCTATACATATATCGCTTTGAAATATTTACTACACAAATGTACTTTTTAAATATAGACTTTTATTTTCTTATTCACCGCATCTGGATTTTATGATCGATTTATTATTAAAAGTCAACTTTTAAACATTAAAGATTGCAATGTAGTCACAGACTTGTATTTGTATATATTTAGAAATTTTTCTTATCGATTTGTTCGTCATGTTAGACTAATTTGTTGTAGCAATACTTGCCTTTTACAAAAAAATTGCGTCAGACGAAATTTATAATGTGAGAACGACCATTTTGTTGAACATCTGGTTTTGTTCAACAACAAAACTTTGCTTCTAGCATTCCTTAATGTAGACATCGGCTGTTTAGAAACAAAAAAAGGCTAAGGAACAAAAAGAGATCCAGACGACTCCACTTGAATAGTGAAAATAGATACATATAGAAACGCAAATAGCACTCATCATCAGATTGCAGCCCACTCCATCGTTCTACCGTTAGGTGAGTTAGGAAAACAGTGGGATGCATGCAGGAATTTTATCGATAACAAAATGAGAAACTACACTTTATATAGAGCATGATAACAAATGCATAACACACACATACACACATGGAAGAACAATTAAAAAATGTGCAAACTTAGACTATTTGTAACTGTTATTCAAGCATAACTTTTTTTATTGGGAATTAGAGGTGAACACGAATCGGAGAGTTATAAATCGATATGTGACACGAAATTGGCCACTTGAAAATTTAGAGAACAAATCACGTTGTAAAATAATATTTTATAGAAGACTGTAGATATAAAAAAGTAAAATATTATATATGTACAGTATAAATAAAAAGAAGAAAACAAAGTGGATAAAAAAAAAGAAAAAAAAAAACGTAGGAGAAACGAAACTATTATTTGTACAATTTCTCTTGATTACTCAAGTACAAATGGTAAAATGCTCTTTAGTCACTTTGTAATATATAAACTAAAACTCATGTATTTCTAAACCGTATATACAAACGTCATACCACAATATTGCTTCCTATGGCTGTGATTACTGGGTCATTTGATGTTGACTCTAAGAGGGAGTAATATCATGTAAAACTCATATTTCACGCCATATTTATTTATTGTTACAATTTTGTAATATCATACGTCATCGACTGGATGCAGTCCAATTCGATGTTGTTAGAGCACAGTATTCATATGTGAAAAAGAAAACGAAAATTATATATGTATATGTAAAAGAAACAATACATGATATGTATTATGTATAAAATTCGACATAAACAATGTATAATTTACTTGATAATCGCGATTCTTTGTTTGCAACTTTCCGTTGTAATTTTTTTTTTTTTTAATTAATCTTGACATTTGAACTTTACACGAACGTACGCTTTATTTTCCACATGTAATTTGAATTGATACTATAAATATAGCGTTTTTCCAATTTATTTTGAGAGTTTATTAGCGCGCACGCACACATGTGTGATTTGTGTGATTATTCGAATCAGTTGAATGTTTTCTATGTTTCTTTCTTTTTTTTGTTTTTATACATTATCTGTGTTTTTGTAAAGCAAGGTGTACATAATCGTATGTATATGCATATATATATATATGCTCCCACTGGTATTATTATAAAGAAGTAATGTCGTACATTATTATTAAGAGTATACATA
>QVOB01000123.1:0-10371 GCA_014839585.1 Pseudomyrmex concolor | reverse complement strand
CAACGTCAAACATTTGCGCAACGTCCTTCGACTTTTCCTGCGAAGGAGAAATCCACCGATATATGCGTGACATCGTTTTCAATTAACAAGAAATCGACCTTACTCTGCTGCAACCTCGTAATCAACGGACGTCGCCGCGGCGGCGACGGCGGCGGCGTCGTGGTTTTTCTCGCACGAACATTCAGCGTAATCGTCTCGGACACACCCAGAAAACAGAAAGAATTCGTCCTTCGGTTCGTGCATCAGGATCCGGCGCCATCCAAGCGCGGGACATGCGAGCTTGTTTTCGCGCATACATATACATGCCAGGCGGAGTAAAGCGATATCGCACGCAAAACCATACGGGAATCATATCATCATTACCAAGACTGATGCCTGTTTCGCACGAAACGCGTTTAATTACGAACGTGAAATACTTAATGTTACCGTCTCTCCCGTTTTGTTGTGGCGTTTCGAATGAAAAGTACGAAGTAAAGAAAGTAACAGGTACTCAACAGGTACTTAATTCTGTTTTTTAATAAAATAATATATGGATGATCGATGCGGATCTGTTGGATCACTTGCATCTCAAATTAAATATTTATGTATATTCTTTTGTAGATAAGCTAAGAGCCGTTTTATTTTTCTCCTTCTCCTGTCTATCAGCTTTATCGTGCGTCATCGAATCCACAGGTATTAAATCGCGCGGTATAAACCGGCTTTCTAAGCCTAAACTTATCTATCCATTCAGTCGAGCCAACGTCGTCGAGCAACCTATTTCGCCCTCGGGGGAAATATCTTGTCCCATATCCCAGAGCAGTGTCTGTATTCATATCTATGTAATTGAATTGGAATTGAGATATAAATTGATTTTATCGTTACAACATGTAATTTAAAAACATTTAAAAACATGTCGCTTTTTCATAAAAAACCTCTTTTAATTTCTTACGTCATCGAGCGATTTCTAGAGAGAAGACTTTTATCATCTCGTGAACTCGCACCGAAACGAAAACCTCATTGTTTCAGGGTATTGATTTCGATACCCAAGAGCTTTTTCCGTATAAAATGCTCTTTTCGTTCGTTTTGTCGTGATGCAACGCATCAAGCCAGTTAAGCTTCGAGGAAATGACTAGGCTCGGCCTTCAAGGCTACCTGTTACGAGAAAGAGCCACCGCACGCCTTTTCTGGTCGCGCGCACTTCAGATGAAAACCTGAACCTGAGTGAAAGAAACGGTAGGTGGAGAGAAGCCGCCGCCGCCGCCGCCAGACGAGCGCCAAAGCGACAACCGTCTCGCCTAGGCGCAGACATTTATTTCTCCCGGAGATCGTTGGCCTCGCGTGCGTGCTTCACCACGTGGAGAGATTAACATGGAAACTGTGTGCGAGAGGCGAACATTTTCCGCTCCCGCTCACGCGACGTTTTCCACTAATGCGATAGCCTTTTTTCTGGGCGCACGAGTCGCGCCAGACAAAGCAAATCCCCTTTTATCAACTTTGCAAGCTAATGTGATCTTTTCCAACTCATTCCGCTTTTACAAGGATCTCGTATTGTGTAAATTCGTGATTCGGTTTTCAGAATTCAAAGATTTCCGTTTTGGAGATAATTTCGCAACAAATTCCGAGATTTCTAAAAAAAAATCTAACGTGAGAGTTTGACTATTGTAGTCTCTTTGAAGAGCGCACTTGTATGAAATTACATTACATTCATAAAAATACAACAAAATCAATTTTTCTTTAATCAAAAAAATGAATAAAATAAATCTCTCCCTCTCTCCCATTCTCTCTCTTTCTTTCTCTCTCTCTCTCTCAATTCATTATTCTACGTGGATAAATCCGAGATAGATAGCAGATATAAATGAATATGAGTTTGTGTATCAGCGATAAAACTGCCACGCCCTTTATCAGCAAATAATGTTACTGCGTGCGCGTCACGCAAATCGCGTATCGATCCTCGCCGACAGACCTCGACCTTGGTCCTTGAAATGGTTCGGTGCATCGACCCTTCGTGAAACATCCTGTAGAACGTGGCAACGAAGGGCCACAGACTGCGATATTTATCGCTGGTGGTCAGCAGTTCCGACCGTTAGGTGCGGAAGTATAGCTATATTTATACGGTCATTTCGTGCACACGCGCGGTTGATTCTTATCAGCGGATCTGAATTCGGAATCGCAGTGTCGGTAACTTCCGTCTTCCTTTTTGAGCGATAAAACGCGGCGAAAAAATAAGGCAAGCTTTTTCTTCCCGTTGTTAATTATTCAAAGAAAAAAAAAACTGAGACAATGAAAAAGTGATCCTTGCGCAAGCAATAGTGTAAAGTATATTCGTGTAATCAAAATCTAATTAATAATGCGAGCTCACGCTTCTCGAAGATAAATCACTCGAGAGTAAGATAGCCTCGATGGTTATCTTACAGTCGACAATAAGAAACGCTCACTTTTTCGTCGGTTTCTAACGCTTGAACGAACGTATTCAGAATTCAGAGATAGAAGTCACGATTCTTGGCGTGGCTCTCATGGCTTTCACTCAAAGCTAGGATTTTATCTTTCTCTCTCTCTCTCTCTCTCTCTCTCTCTCTCTCTCTCTCTCTCTCGCGAAAGACACGTGGAAAACTGACTTCCGTCGCGCCGCTGTGTATATATACGTCTTTCAAATCTACGTCGCCGGAATGCGAATCTCTCACAATACAGGCGACGTTGATGTCAACCGCGCGACAGCACCTTGCAAGAATTTTGCCACTTTGCACAAAACGAACGGCTTTGCCGAGAGAGGGAAGCCAACATAGTCGCGTGGGAGTTGCTCGTGAAAGTTGCTAAGGGTTCCAATCCCCATCTTTGGCAGACGGGCCGACGCCCTATGTACTATGGACATCCATCGACCCCCCGATGATTCCAGGGGGGCGCAGAGATGCCTAAATTGGACAAGATCGATACTTTCACGCGTTATCTGATACTGCTGCGAGTGTCGATTCGGAAAAAAATATTTTGCACACCGTTGTGTGCAGTATTTTTCAAGAAAAAAAGCGTTTCTGTGAAAATAATTTCACAAACGAATTCTATCTAGTTTTAAAATAATAATTATTTATCATATTGTTGAGACGATATAAAAATTATTAATGCAGTTTTATTTGTATATGATTTATCACCACCTCATATTTCTCACCGCAATATCGTTTGTCCAAGTACAAAGTATATTTTATTTTTTGTCGAAGTAATCGACAAAAACGATGCTTTACTTCAGTGATAATATCGCGAGCATCCCCATCCACACACGGCGTTCCGCTCCATTCAATTGCTCCCGTTTCAACGCGCTTAGTTTGCGAAGAATATGAGAAACGAGAAATCGATTAACGAAGTTATTCTCGTCAAGCCGCACCCTCGGGTTACATAGCCGCGTAAATTGCCACAGTTTTTGACGAACGACGAACTATGCCTTATGCCGCGATGAATTGGAGCAAGTTGTAAGATTGAGCTATTACCAGTTTTCCAGAAATTGCTTACGTATTAGAAAATGAATTACCGTAACTTGAAACTGAATTGCCATATTGATTGATGAGCAGGTGATTTCAGTGTTGTTGTCAATAAATTATTTTATTGTATAAAATATAAAAGTAACTATTTGCGAACATGTAATAAAATATATGTTGTGAAGAGAGAAATTTGGTTTTATTTATTCTGTGTTGATACGACAATTTTTGAAGAAATGTCGAATAACGAAACGTCACCCATCATCTTTACTCTTGATGCCCCCCAAAGGAAATCGCGTATCCTGCTCACGCAACGATTGTCAATTTCCGTTGATCGTTCGATGGATTCGCTGAAATCCAATTTGCCTCTCCTACGAATCGGGGTGTATTTGGAAAATTTCCGCGAATTAATTCTGCCCTATTTTTTTCTTTATACGTTAAGATGTAGCGCGCAAAACTTTTGGGAGCAACTGAACATTGAAGAATGTTTGCAACATTTTTATGTAATTGCGTTACGCAGTATGCATTATATAATTGTGTCTCTTGTAATTTACACGTGCGTGTGATATTTTTTACTATAGTTTAACCTTATTGACATTATTATTATTTATTGTCAAAATGATTGACGGACCATTTGCCAAATCGACGACATCATTTGCAAGCGTGTTCGCGCATCTAGAGAACGACTGTTATTGATCGTAAAGAAAACTCGAGGCCGGGAGCAGCTGAGCTACCCTTGTCCTTTTCCTGCGTTTCGAGGCTGTGCGCGCACGTGGCTCGTCGCGCCCCATTCATAACAACCCCCAGCAACACCCCAAGAGCCACCTTAGCGGGACAGCTGTTGCTATGGGCGACGTATCGGTACCTTTATTAAGACAGTTCGATAATATAAGCTATACTTGACAAGTTTTTTTTTATCGGCTATTTGTAGCGACGCGGAAAACGTTTATTGCTCGCGAGACACTTGCGAAAGCAAGATTATTCTATTAAGGCGGATTACACAACCTGCTTGAATGTATCGAGCGATATTTCTTAATTGCAAATTAATCTTTCAATACCGCGACTGACTTATTTCCTCGTGTCCATGCGCTTATTTATAACGTACTCCGTATTATGCAAACCTCTGTCTCTTAAAATGGTATTTAGTTTAAGCACATCGTATAAAATGTTATTTATTTTTTTTTACTGTTGCAGATCTTTCGAAAAATCGTTTCAGCGAGTTACCGGAGGAAGTCACGGAGTTTCCGTTCCTCGAGAAGCTGCATCTTTATCACAATGCCATAAGAATAATCCCGGAAACCGTCGTAATTCTCCAATCTTTGAACTACCTCGATCTTAGGTTGGTACAGGCGGAATATATATATATATGTATTTATGTATGTATTTATATTAGTTTGAGTGTAGTATCGCTTTTACACATCCTGTGCATAGCGTTGTGACATTGAGATAACAGATCGTACCACATATAAAAGAACTTACATGTGAATTCTTTACACGAGAAATATAAAAGATTTTAAACATTGTATCTATATACGTTGGAATAAAAAATTGATTGGTTACATATCTTCAGTAAAAATTTAATTGCGTAATTTTAAAATTGATGATAAAACAATCATTTTTCACAATTGTTTTAACACATTCAAGTCCATCATTTATATTCAAAATTTCTAAAAATATCCCATTTGACTTAATGACACGCATTGTGTCACAAAACTCTTTAATGACATTTAAATGATCTTCCGCAATAATCCGATTGCTCGTTCGAATAACTAAATCCGACAACGCCTAGCGTGTCGTCGCAACTAAAAGGAACGATATGTTAATCCGCAGTCGAAATCAATTGACGTCACTACCTCGAGAGATATGCAGGCTACCCCTTCAGACCTTGTTGGTCGCGCACAACAGATTAGCATCCCTGCCAGACGAGCTGGGCAGGATGACGGCGTTGGCAGAACTGGACGCGGGCTGCAACGAAATCACGACCCTTCCACCTCGAATCGGCGACCTTGCTCGGCTCCGGTCTCTCGATCTGAGGAGCAACCTGCTGGTGCACCTGCCTATAGGTAGGTCCCGCCTCTTTTTAATGCAACTGCACAGATGTCCGCGATCGGAATTCGCCGAGTGAGTCGCGATTAAAAAATAATTCAATTTGCGCGCAGAGAAATGCAAAGATCTTGTAAGAAAAAAAAAACACCTGTCTCCGAAAGTGATTTGTTTAAATCGATCTTAACAAAACTCCAGTGCGAGTCGGATCAGAATTAGAGGAATCCGCTTTTTCTGTGCTTCAGAACTGACGTACCTGAAGCTCGTGAAGCTGGATATTAGTGGCAATCGAATATCTGTGCTTCCGAACGAGATGAGGAAGATGAAGAGCCTGGTGGATTTTCGACTGTCCGACAATCCGCTGACCTCGCCTCCTGCCTCGGTGAGCATTAGCGCATATTTTCCTATTTTTCATATTCTCAAGAGACCGGTATTTGCTTTCCGTGATTATTCCCTTTCCTACGCGCGCTCCCACGCACTTTCCTCGCCGGTCGTGTATCCTTCATTCAATACAGTCTCTTTCTACGGATTGCACAACCGGTGATTGCCTTTTGCCCTCGCGCTTTATTCGCGAAGGCAAAAGGCAAATTTCTTTTCTCGAACCTACTATCACACACATTTAGGAACGATTGAAAATCGCTCTGATCTCCGGGAATAAAACGTTCAAATATAGAACTTTTTTCCATCGAAACAGAACGATATCGATTCGAGTTATCATTAAAACGGTCGTATGTTTTGCGCTGCCGGTTTCAGTTATGCATTCGCGGGCGAACGCATATCTTCAAGTACTTGGAGAGGCAAGCAGCGAAGCACGAGAGGGCCCGAGGCGGTCGCACCAGGCGAACACCTCTGGATGCGAGAGGTCACGCGACGCTGGACACGAGGTCGCACCGACGGCACAACGTCGACAGCGGGTACAGCACGAGCGACGGCGTCGACAAACGCTGGTCACAGGAAATCCACAGCGGGGTTAGTTTCACCACCGTCGCCCTCGTGGCCTTTCCGCTATCGCTCCATCTTCTGTACAAGCTCTACGGCTATCTGCTCGCTGGGCTGTTCGGCGTGCCGACCGCCGCCGAATCACCCGCCGATCTTTGATCCCGAGAAAGTCCGGGAAGTGTATACGACAGATCATATGAATAAACGGAACAAACGCGTTTGTTGTGCTTTTATTATTTTTTTCTTTTTATCTTCATAAATAATAAAAGAGGAGAGTTTATATAAACATTGGATCTCGTGTAATTAAAATCTGAACAAATATTTGGTGATGTCTTACGCAAGAGAATATTGATTGTAAGAAAGACGAATTGTGGATACAACGTTTGCATATTGTTTTCGAAATTAGTAGATATTTATTTTGATATATGTATATAAAAATGTGAGTATATTTGTAGAAGTAGTTATTATTTGTAAAAAAAAATACATTTTGTAACGATAGAAAAATTGTAAAAAATACACTCGCTTTATATTCTTGCTTTCGAACAAATATTTCTAGATGCTTCTGCTTTCTAGACGCTATATATATTTTTGCTAGCAACATTTAATTCATTTATTCATATGATTCTTTACAACTGCTTGAGAAATTATGTACAATTTTCTTTTTTTTCTGCGAGATGTTTTTGTATAAAATATTGTACAAAGAAAGATTTCTAACGCTTTTGCGTGTAATTTCTAACAATTATTGTACATAGCATACAAATAATAAAAATATACTATTGTAGCAAAATAAATACCACGCAAAATACACGCTCATTAGCGATCTCACTGTGTTTCCTGTTTTGTCGCCGTTTGCGTGCAGGTGCACGACGGAGAAGTTCGTGGTTTATGGCGACAGGAATGTTCACCGCTCTCGATAACGCTACCGCACGAGATAAGCATGAACGGATCTTGCAGTGGCACGTCGACGCCTAGCACGATTTCACCTGGGGAACACACGTCCCTGGAAGACGAGTTAGGCAAGGTAGGCAATATGCAAGACTTTTGTTCAAGAAAAAACTTCAGCAATCTTATTATTTCAACATAAAAGAAATTAAAATTGAAAAGAATTTTTGAATTTCCGATTAAAAAAATTTGTTTTGTTATTGAGTGCAGTGTCTTTTTGTGAGTGTTAAATACACACTAATTTATACGTATAAATTTTGTTATTACACAATTTAATATCTCTTTAAAGCTGTGATATAATACATTTTCGCGACGTAATTAAAATTTCTTATAAGCCGTATTCAAGAAACGGAAGTTACTTTCCATAAAGTATCAATTTTGATAATTAACTAAAAGATAAATGGGATAATATTGAATAATTAAAAATATCTGTTATATCTAATATCTATCGCACACTATTTATGTTTCTATCTGGAGTAACCGGTTAAATATTGCACTGAACACGCAGAATTTAAAGGATGACATAGCCGCTATATTTAGCTGTCAAATAGATCTAAAGAGACGGACAGTGGCAATGAGATAGCCGTCTCGAAACAAGTCGTTGTTGGCTGTCGCTCAAATATCGTTGCAGGACCTTGACCCAATAAATCGTGTTAACGATGTTTCAAAACACACATGCAGTCAGTCTAGATATACTTGATATTTGAAATTGTGCTCTGATTGTAATCGACAATAATTTTTCTTTTGCGTTTAATTAATCAAAATTTCAAGATAAATTAATCATAAACTCTTTTGTGTGGCACCAATATCTATTGATTGAAAAAGTTTTTAATAAGTTCAACTGTTGAATTTTTTAGTATATTGTTTAATCAGTTTATTCTTATTGAGATATTTTTTACGAAGATATTAACAATATTAAAATTTGCGGAAATTTTGCAGGCGATGATACTGCACGATCAACTGGAAAAGAGGAGATTGGAGAGAAGCGCTTCGGAAAATGGGGCGGATATTAGGAGACCGATGATCTCTGCCCTCCATCACACGTCGATTACGCCACCGGGGTGAGTCGGGATGTCACGCTACAATGATCGACTGTCTAAATCGCGTGCTTTCCCTCTGAATAAACAAACGTGTTCCTTCGTGTTCTCTCTCTTTCTCTCTCCCTGTTTCTTTATTGATATGCGATAAGAAGTGTTACAAACACGATATAGTTCACACATATACGTACACACTTGCATGCGTGCATGTGCATTATCGTGGCTGGCAATCCTTTTTTTACAGCCATCTGGAGTCTACGCAGTTGACAATACAGTCGCAGCAGATCTCCACCACCCAATCGATACACCCGCTACAAACCACCACAACGAGTTCCGCCATGCTAGTGAACGGCGACGATAAGAGGCCATTAAATCACATACAAACGTACAGGTAACTTTGCTTTGGACTTTGTACTCTCGGGCTTTACGCCAACGAGAACTCTCTTATTCCCCCATCCGACGTTTATATATCTCAACGTTAACTATTTGCGCGACACTCATCCATTATACTCATCCGCACATACTGAATCCCCTCTAGAGAGCTAGTGATATTAACGAGTTATATACTTTGAGTTATCATTGACGCTGTCAAATGCTGTATATATATTAATCTCAAGCGTCTCTCGTTTGCTTATGTATAGCGATATATACACACATAGTTGTTTTGCTTTGATTATATACATACTCACCAAGAATCATCAGATTCATTTATGAAAATCACTGCATCGTGTCCTTATGAACATTCGAAATTGTTTTATTATTCTCATAGGGAGTACAAAGAAGCCTTGAAGCAGCAGAGAGCTAACGAGGGTCTGAGTGTGTACAGACCTCGCGAACAAGTGACACCTCCGGGCAACGAATCGCATAATAATGAAACTGACGCGAGTAATAACAAAGAAACCATCGCGCTAACCGGCAAGCAGATTTTCAACGAAGACACCACGTTGAAGAGGCCGGTGCAGAAGGTCACCCCGTCGCGAATTAACTACCAAAATACGCCGATTATCAACGGCAGTAACAGCGAGTACAACAACAAGAACGGAAAATATCTCGACTCCCAACCGTACAAGAAGCCCAATTCGCCAATTAAAACTTCAACTAGCATTCTGTCTATGAACACGAGTCCAGCGCACGCGCCCAGACTGGTGAAAACTGCCGTTGGTTACGTAGAAGGTAGTACCAACAAAGTGTTGATTGTGCGAATTTACTTTTAGATAAATACATTTCCAAAATATATATGTATAAGAGCAATTTTACGAAAAATTTCTCTTATACAATTGACGCGTCAGAAGAATATTCGATTCCGCAATATACCGATAGTGTGTATATCTTTGTTAGGCAACAAGAGTCCAAGTAGGAACGGCGGGAGTCCGAAATCCCCGAGATCCGTCACGTGGAACAGCAATCTGGCCGAGAAATATTCTTTTACCATGAGAAGAGAGATCGAGCGTGCAAAAGAAGAAGCTGATCTCATCGATCAGTTGCGAAATGTGAGTATATCAATGTGATAAAAACCAGTTGCCGTTAATATCTTCCTCCTACACGTGGTTTCGTATTTTATGTTGCAGCATATAGAAACGAGATTGAAAATGGCGCTGCCAGAGGATCTTGCACCGGCGTTGACGGACGGCGTTGTTCTCTGTCATCTAGCCAACCACGTCAGACCACGATCGGTCGCCAGTATACATGTTCCTTCTCCCGCTGTAGTAAATATTTCTTTATGTTTCGTTGTTTTTTTTTATATCGCGTATTTTTCATACAACAAATGTACTAACGCCAACGCTTCTTTCGTGTAGCCTAAGCTGACGATGGCGCGATGCAGACGTAACGTCGATAACTTTCTCGAGGCTTGTCGGAAGATTGGTGTCGACGAGGTAAGAAACGTCATTAAACTTGCTAATTTCTAAGAAATTTGTGCTTCTCTTTTGCTCAGAATAATATGTCGTATTTAATGCATGAAACATGTT
>QVOB01000116.1:0-12512 GCA_014839585.1 Pseudomyrmex concolor | reverse complement strand
CGTTATCAGTTCGAAAGTGTTCAATTAATTCTCGTCACTTAATCAATTGGAAGGATTTAATTTCATCGTCGAGCGGTAAACGACCTACGTCTCGTGTGCGATCACTGGTGCGATATGTACGTACGTGAAATCAGTACGATCTGTATCTACGTGCTTCGTGATAACTTCGCGCGCGACATTCGGCTTTCCTAATGATTCATGTCACGACGTGCGCGCGCGATGCGCAGCGATAGCAAACGTGGAAACGGGACTTTAATTGACGCATCGCTCGAATCTACGTGTCCTATCTGCAACGTTGTTACACGACACGGTCTCGTTGGGAGACACACAACAAACATCTAACCGCGCGTAAGGTTTGCCTTGATGTTGCTACGCCGATCGAACTGATAATTAGTCGCGTTGCCAAGTTCCTAACGATCCTTCCATAGCGAGTATCGCCGGATTCGAGCGAAAGATCGTTGCATCGCAATGCATCATACGCGCGGCGACAGCCGGATTAAACTATACGAGCTCCGGTGCTCTGGCAAAGCATCAGCTTTACTGACAATGAGAAAAAGAGAGAGAGAGAGAGAGAGAGAGAGAGAAAGACATACAAAAAAATGTATTTTAAAAAAGTAATTAATTTTTTTCATATTCAAAAAATGACGTCTTGTTAAATTCTAATTTCTTGCGTAATTTTATCCATTGAACTAATTTTTAATTCGCATGCAACTGTCTCGTTTTCGAAAAACGTGCAATTTTGCAGATAATATTCGTATTTTTGGAATTCGATTCTAATAATTCGTTTGCTACAGATACGCGTTGTACAGCGGCGGCAAAGGAACCGCACGTCGTTTAGATTTCTGATATAGCTCTCTTCCTGCTGCGCTATCGTTAAATCCTTCCTCACCCTACGTCTAAAATCCTCGTTTATTCCCGTCTGCCATGTCGACCGTAAAACGGAAGATTTGTATTGTTGCTCATAACAGTTGGAACACATTATTAAACTTCGTTTCGGTCGTCAATCGATGTGTGTATAACTTTATGATAGCGCGGACAAGAGAGCTACGTCGGCATAAAATTACGTTCTTGATAGCCAATTCTCACATGTCTCTCTCTGTTTCTACGATTATTGATAACAGATATTTATTGAATAATAGTCTGTTTACGAATTTACGTTTTATAAAGCGATTAATAATGAAATCGCGAGTGATTTCAGTTTTAATTATTGATTCGGTTTTAATTGTTTTTATTAAATTATTGGTTTTATTACAGAACTCTTCGAGCTCAATATTCGTGTACATCGTTACGGGTAGACGGCTGTGTTTAAATGCGAGCAAAAATATATCGCGCGAAAGAACGCGCAGCAGACTGGGATGATGAGAAAATACGCTCAATCGAGAAGCGCGCTATTAATACAGAGAGAGGATTGTATGACGTCAATCTTTGAATTTAGAATTTCCTCTCTCTCGGTGTAAATTTTCTCTCGTTCGAGCTCGTTGTTTGATCAATGAAATCGAACTCTTTGAGATGGAACGAAGGAGGATAGCAAGGGTCAAGAAGGAGCTGAAATTAGGATCTGGGTTAGAGAATGGATGGGAGGGAGAGCGAATGCTGCCGGCGATTAAGGGGCGAGAAGTCAGAAGGGATAATTAGTTGGCAAGCTCCTTCAGTCGGGGCGCGCCACGCGGATGAAAATATAAAAGGAGCTGCCCTCGCGCGCGCGATCGCTTATTTACATCCTTCCCGTATTACATCGAACCCCACGCGATTGTATATTCAGCTTCAACTTGAGCGTTCGACTGCCGTTAATTGGGTTACATTCTCCTCTCGTGTTCGAATCCCAACCCCTCGTTGCCACTCTTGTTTGGGGTTGTGGATATACCCGCCGCGTTTCCTTTGAATCGCACGGAGAAAATAACCGTGAAATCGATTACGTCTATAAGAAAGGATAGAAGTTACATCTACGCGCGCGCGCGTGATTAAATTCAACAAATGAATAGGGCAAGTATTGTAATAATTAACTTATCATATAACTTGATATTATATTTCACAATAATGATCATTGTTGTTATACAGTATCGACAGTTCGAATGAACAACGTTGCAGAGTAGACTAATTAGTGGCGTGTACATAAATTATTCCGGCAATTATCAATTAATCGTTTGTATATAATGATGACAATTAATTAATTATTAATGATAGCAGATGTGGTATACTCATTTTGTAGTAATTAAACGCTACGATACCTCGCACGCACTTATTTATTTTTGTTCGCGTTTTGTTTGTTTTACTATTTTGCTTTTGCGCGAATATATTGATAATAAATGCAGCTGATAGGTTTTCAATAATAAATTAGGGACTAAGCGGTTATTTAGTTTATCATCGCTCGTACGTTTTCATTAATATCTTCTATTGCAACAATAGTTACTTGGTGGTTTTGATCCGTTGATATTGAACGTCGAAGACGAATATTTCAAGACGGATCGATATTCGAACGACACGGATCATTTTGTTGATGGGTCGGAGAATCAGTGATAAATTCACGCTACATCCCTTACCGCGCCGTGACTGACCGTTTGGACTTTCACGAAATCTCCGAGCTCTTTGTTAGCCCCGGCGGGACTCGGTGACGGATTACACGCGAGAAGTATTAATAACGTTCGCCGAGACGCTTTCCCTCTGCTCCGTTCAGCTGCACGTTCCGCATACGAAAGTCACGGAAGGGTCGCCGCCTTTCTTCCACGGGAACGTCGACCTCTCACCACACCGTCGTCGTCGTTGTCGTCCACGTCGACGACGATTGTGCGCATTTTCCGTTCCCGTTTTCATCCCGTCAATTTTCCCGTCGTTTACGAAAAATCCCGGATTCCGAATCCGCGCGCACGCGGCGAGTCATCGCTTAAAATGAAAACGTTCCGGGAGGGAAGGGAGAAAAATTCGCCGCGTATATTCGATATATACATACATCCCTTTGCCCCACTTTGCATGCGGCACGTCTTTCAATATTCCGCGACGGCAGATATTTTATTGCGCATCGATGGCACCAGGTATTTGTGGATATATTAAAGGCGTCGCCCGACACAAACACACACACGTACAGCGTGTGTCTCAAAACTCGCGTGCCTCTACAGACATGAATACCTACGTATCCGAACAATTGCAATTCTCTTCGAGATTTCGACGAGTTTCCGAAGAGTCGTTGACAAACAGGAATCGAAACACATTTTTCTGATGACTCAATATGCCGCTGTGGCCCAACACGCGCCGGATGTTGCATAATGAATGGGTTTGCAAACACGTCGTCGACAACTCGTCCGGACACGCGGTGTATTTTCGGAACAACAAATATTGTGTGTTTTGTTACGTGAAAAAAAGTGAACTAAATATTCCAATTCCAAACGCGCGCACGCGGAAATAACCTATCCCCCAGGGTCTTGCATAAATCATCGCTCGCTATTTTCGCGCACACAAGAGAGCCCCGCGATTATATAATGAGCAAATAATTATTGGCTCTTTAATAATCACTTGCTGCGCTTTTATATATATATATATATATATGTTTCAACGGTGCGTGTGCGTTTGTTGTATATGACGAAACTATAGTAATTCCGCGCGAGAATGAAATTCGAATATATCCGAACGGTCGTCGAGTCGCGCAGCGAAATTTGGTTTTATCCGCCAACGTGAACGCGTATATAACGCTCCGTTGCAACATCATCAGTGTAAATAATACGTCGCAATAAATGCCACAATCTACATATCGTGGCGCGGCTATGAATTACACGCGATTGTTCGATGACATGAGCGGCTAAAGGAAGCGTATTACCTGTTATAGATTAATTTCACAATGTAGATAACATACTAATAATAATAATAATAATAATAATAATGACGCGAACTGTCAAAATAGTATACTGCAGTAATTACTCATCAACAACAGTAACGTTGTATACGTCGATTATTTCGTTTTTATAATCGAGCGTGCTAGCCGAAGCTTGTCCGTGCGGACATTTTTATTGAAAATTGTTTAAGAGGTTTTGTTTTTTTTGTTTTTTTTAATGTTCTTTTGTTTCGTAATAAAATCTCTCTCGAAATTCGCCGTAAAACTCGCGCGATCGAGAAAGACGATACGACATCGTCGGCTGTGCCGGGTTGAACACACTTACGAAGCGAGTAAATCACCTCGCGCGCGGAGTGGTTTTTTGCCGCGGTCGAAAAAACCTTCGCGCGCGTGTTAACGTTACACGCGCGCGCGCGCGCGCGCCAACTGTAAATAACACGTAACAATAAATGCCGCGATTTCTCGCGCCGATTAGAGCGCGAACCGAGTTTTGTTGCTCTCCGAAGGAGCGCGGAATCTCTGCGCGAGAAGGTCCGAAGTGTTAAGTGCCGCCACCTTCTGCTCCACCAGATTGAATAGCCCGGGCTATTGACCTTCCGCGCTACCTGCCACCCGCCGAGGTTCCGATTACGTTACGAAGGGAGGGAACGGGTTTGCTACTTAACGCGCGCTCGAACTCTGTTTGCCCGTAACGCGGCTTGCGCGAAGTGCTACTTCGCCCCGTTGTTATAAACTACGTGAAATACGGCGCGATTGCGATCGGGTGTGCAAGCGCGGCAAGAAAGGAGCCCTAACCCCGTTTCAAGGGGAGAGATGTGTACGGTAAAAAGAAGCGAGATCTCGCGACGATGATAAGCGCGCGCGGCCCCCTGACAGAGCTTGCGCAACGAACCGAAGGGCGCGTGTATGTGGGAAAAATAAAGGCATCGCTCGAGAAAGCTCCGCAAAAAGTGCACGAGAAAAAAATGGCCGTTTCGAAGCAGAGGAAAATTTAATGGAAGCTAATACGCGCAGAATACGTAGCAGTGCGCGTTGCTACATTGTTTCCACGGATTTTTTTTTTTTCACGAATTTGCGGCGCATGTGTTTTTACACAGATCTTAATTTTGTACAACGCAGAATTTTCCCCTTCTCTTATACTTTTGCGTGTAACGCTCGATATATCCTGTTGCGAACGAAAAACTCGCGCGTTATTGAAAATAAAACGGCGAGTTGTAAGAGAATTACATTTCCACCACTTTGTTAAACACAGACTTCGCGAGTCGTAAACACCGAAAGAATGCATCACTATAAAGAAAGCTTTTAAAAAAAAAACCTCCCCCGCATACGTGGTATTTGCATCTGAATGCGACTCACAGCGAGTCGTGTAGGCTATTACACACGTTCGGCAATATTACTTTCATAAATACCCACAGCCATTATTATTCCTCGTACGAAGTTCATCTCTAAGTGCGCGTATATTCACGGGACTTTTCGTATCTCGGCGTGACGAGCGCAAATTCTCTTTCGTAATACTCGCGGTTGATTAATCGTGCCCGAGCGATCGGATTCGCGGATACGCGGCTCGATGAAATTAATCAAGCAGACCCCCCGATTCGCCGATCCGGCGCCGCGACTCCGATAAGCCGCGAGAATACGCCGACCCAATATCGAGTCTCTGACACGATAAGGACCTTCTTATACTTGTACGCAGGGTTCATACTGTCCCGACCCGAGCGACGAGTGTGGTTAATTAATTATACGGACGATCCGATCGCGTGGTAAACGAAGCGAGACATTAATCACAGGGTCGCGGCCGGACGTCGCGACGTTTGCAACGTGTTCATATCGCGCGGAGGAGGAGACGGGGGATGGAGAAACCTCGTGGACGTTCTCGCTCGCGGAAAAGAGTTTCATTCGCGCCGCAATTAAGTCCGCGATCCGTCTTCGTCGTTTCACGGAACTGGCAACCGCGATTAATTACTTGCAACCGGCATTTTATCCCGAAGCGAACGTGATGCGCGCGCCGACTTTCTTCTCACGGCTTTTCCTCTCGTCTTCCTCCGTCCCGCGTCAATTGACTGGAAAAAAAAAAGCGAAAATATCTCGTTCGCGTATATCACGCGGGACGAACGCACGTGATGATGTATACACGAACACACACACACGTCCGTCTGTGTGAGAAATGTATATTCGAAATTATATTATATCGTAAAATGACGGGGGAGTGTATAGCGGAAATTAAGAAATAAAATTTGTAATTGTTCATTTGCGACTTCGGTAAAATTTTAATAATTAATATAGACGTGATTATAAATTAAAACTTTATTTTTGCCTATGTATTTATTTATAACGATGTAATAATATTTTGTGTGTGTTGTTAGTTTTTCTCACACGGAATTACAGAATACGAATGTATAAACGCGCGAATGCAAAACTCGAAGATAATAGAATCGCAATACAAATAGAAACCATGAAAAGAGAATTACAAATTTCTGTTGTTCGCAGAATTTCTATAGATGATAAAAGTTGGAGAAACATCACATCGGGTTAGTGTGCGTTGCACAAACTAACGTTTCAACATTATATTTTTAATTGCGTTTTGTTTGCGTCAGAATTCTATAAGGGAATACGTACGCGCGCGTACGTAAACATGTAAAAAGCACACGTCTATGTAAACATGATGAATGTAAAAATACTAGTATACGCGCTTTGTTGCGGATTATAACGCGGTGGCTTTTTACACCCGTCGGCATTATACACGCACCCGATTTACTGACGGTGCGTCCTTCTGAACGATTGAATTCCTGACAGGGAGCAACACGATAAATTATCCGTGACGCGTCACGTTTTTTCGTGTTACGTTGACTGATGACAAATTGTCGCTCAATGAATTATATATGTTGAGATTTTTGCTCGCGACGATTTCGGTTAAGCAAAAAGAGCTGATATTTGTGGTTGCGCACGCGGATATCGATCACGATATCAATGCAACATATACATACCCCATCCGCGAACAAAACAAAATGCGACAAGTGAAACGAAAAACAAATTTGAAACTAAACAAAAATCTCTCCTTTTATCGAAATAATATGAAGAGATTTTTGTAATATGTGTGTGTGTTGCGGAAAGCGAATGCCGCGCTTATCGCGCATCGAAAATTCATGAAATTCGAAACTTGCGGGGCAAAAACGAGCCGAAGGATATTTCAGTCGAAAATATTCGGCGCGGGGGCAAGTGGCGAAATAGCAGCACAGTCACCTATCGCATTTTCTACATTGCGGGAAAATAACCGTGTCCCGTGTCATATCCGGACCTGGCGCCCATTCGGTTTTGTTTACAGCGTAAATGCTCGAGGGTGGGAACGACGATTGTCGACGAGGGAGGAGAAAGGTGCAAATGGCCGTTTTGTCGTGTCTGGCCACCAAAAGTCACACCGACGCTCTGCGGCGAATCGTTTTCGTGCTCGCTGTAAACAATGGTCCACGGAAGCGGCGACACATCATCGGACCGGATATAATTTCGTTCGAAACGCATCGAGTGAGTCGGACACACACGCGCTACAACACGCTGTGCGAAACACATCCCAGTCTCTCCGCAACAAGCAAGTTGTGAAATCATAGTCTGCAGAAAATCTCGTCCGGAAATGAGTGTCCATTAATCGCTGATTTATCGAACAAAAGAGAAGCAAAACTTTTTTTTTCGAAACTTTTTTGCGACAAATATGAACCATTCAAAGAACTCGAGTTTTGTGTTGCGAGAATGTTTCTCACGGTAGAGAGAAATATTCTAGCCGCAACTTGTTATACGCTTTCAATTCTACGTGGAATCCTTATTAAGAAAACGGAGAAGGAGAATTTGGAAGAAGTTTTGAGAATCTGCTTTAGTCGGAAAAGTGGAACAAGAAGGATACGTTACAGCTCTCGAAAATGTTCGGCTCTTCTCTAGAGAGAAGAAACGTCTCGGAGAAAGCTCTCCGGGGCTGTGAATAGAAAAAGGGAACCCTAACAAGGGGACGATTCTCGAAGAGCGAAGAAAATTCGCGGGGGGGCTTGCTCAACCGGGAAACGGTTCCCGAGCTTCCGTTCTAAAGTGGTGGCAAGAGAGATCGAGCGCGCGCGAAAAACGGCTCTTTATCGCTTTCTTTCGGTCGCGGCGCACGAACGACGTCGTTTCGTAGGACGAGTGCTTCGCGGACGGGGAAACGGTGAGGAAATCGAGAAGAAGTACGACGAGAAGAGGAAAACCGCCTTCTTTTTACGAACGGCCATTGCGCGCGACGGAGAACTATCGAACCCAAACTGACTCTCTGGCACGCCAGAGTTCGGCGATTTTTTCGCCGGGGATCAACTCGTCTGCCGTATTAATGACCGCGCAGCACGGATTATCCGCCGGGATTTCTCCGCGCGCGCGGCGGTTCCATCTTCTTCGGAAGCGAACTTCTTCGTAAAATTGATTGCGCGGCTAGAAAGAAACGCCGAAGAAGAGACTGGAAAAAAAGAAGATAGGATTCCAATCGAATTGGGGTAGTTTAGCACAAAATTTAATACAACGATTCCCTTCTTTTCGGAAAAGCGCTTTCTTTTCTTTCAACGATATGATTGAACGTTTCTGTGTATCAATACGTCTTGTTCGATGAAGAAAGCGAGGCGAAAGAAGGCGCGAGAAGAGAACTTTGATGAGACCGAAAATATTTATTTATTCCCGCAAAACGTGCTACTTATTTTCGCCAAATGATTGGCGGTTTTTCCCATCGGACTTGGTCGGTGTCGGTTCGTTAGGCGACTCGACGTGAGAAAAAAAGAATATTGCGAACTTTCGCACAACGTTGCGTGCTATCATCGAAATCGACACGGCCGAAACTATTTCGAGGAACAGTTTGGCGCCGCCGACGCACGCGAGTCGATTCTTTCGCGTGACAATTGCGATAAATAGAAATCGCCCGACTGTAAATATGATCTTCATCGAGAGATTATTTCTCTCTCTCTCTCTCTCTCTCTCTCTCTCTCTTTCTTTCTTTCTCTCGCTTGCGCTCACGAATCGACTTGACGCTCGACTAATTTCGTCGCTTATTTCCCGGGTCCCGAATGACGAAACAAAACTGGCACTTTATTAATAATTAACGCGGCGCGGCGCGTTGGAATATCAGAACGCGTGACGCTTTTCATTACGGGTATCAAAGCGCTGTATTTAGCAGCGCGATTTATTCAACGCTCGCCCATTGTCCGAAAGTTGTTGTGCTATTGTTATAAACTTCGTGGTTGCAAAACGCCTCCGAGAGAGGTCGATTAAATGGCGAGCCATTTTAGGGTCTTCGAGGGATTAAGAGCGCGAGCCCATTTTTAACCGGGAATAAAAAGTGAACTTCGATTACCATAATAATGTCATTTAGCACCTCTGTCCTCAGGTTTTTGTGCAGGGAAAACGTGACGAAAGGAAGAAGATCTGGCTCTTTTTTTATACGGCACAGCGTCGTAATTTGTAACAAGAAAAATCATTTCTCACAATTTTCTTTGTAACAAAATTTCACTTTTCTTCGCGTAACAAAATTCTATATAATACATCATTCATTTCGCAATGCAATACAAAGTATTTTGCAAGGAAAACAATCGAACAATGTTTTTTCCTAGCAAAATGTCTGCCAATCATCATCTGCTGTTTTTTACTAATTTGATTTACTTATCAAATGTTCTAACAATTAGACACATTGAACTAAATTTCCGCCGAACTTACGCACTTTAACTGAGAAACTATGTGTGGAATATCTCTCTTCTCTAAACATTAATTTGGAACAGTTGTTCTTAAAGATTTTTACGATATTATCTGAAAAACTGATATAAATATATAATTGTGGAATATTATATTTAAAAAACGTAATATATAGACATCGGTGAAAAAATTTAAGAACAACTGGTCATTGATTGAGCTGGCTTTGAAATGTGTGTGTGCTTTGAGACGTTCGAACATCCGGCGATTAAAAATAAATAAAGGCGTGCTTTTTCTTATTTCAGAACCGTGCGAGAAAACTTATTGCGCCTGGGGCGCGACGTGCGTCGTGTCCGAAAGTGGCAAGGCTATGTGTCAATGTCCTGCGGATTGTCCTTCGACTTCTGAACCCGTTTGCGGCTCCGACGACGTGACCTACACCAACCATTGCCACCTACGGCAGACTAGCTGCCTGAAGAGAAAAAATACCAGAGTGAAGCATCAAGGCGCGTGCGGTGAGTGCGCACAATCCCAACGCTTATCTGAAAAATGTTATGTTATCGTCCGGAGAATAAAAAAAAAAAAAAAAAAAGAATGACGAAGCCAGAAAATGATTAAATTTATCTCTATTGTTATCATCTCTATTGTTATGTGAAATTCTCCGTCGCATTGTTCAGAATTCCTCAAAATTAGGACGTTTTTTTCGCCGAATTACCGATTTATTCGTAACTCTCGCTTGCGTTTAAAACCAAGCGCGTGTTGCGGCACAAATTAAAAAAAATATTAGTTTTTAATTTTGCTTGGAATTTCGATTTTTTTTTTTTTTTTTTTTTTATGGTTTGTTTGTCGAAATTAAATCTTCGGTATGTCTTTGTTTTTCCTTTCTTCGGTAAAAATCTTCGGTAAAAAAAAACAATTTTAATTTTTTTCATATTATTTTTTAAATATTAACTTTTTGCGATATTAAACGATGTATTATATATATAGGTATTAATGCGCTCTATTATTTTATCATTACCCGTCTCTCCTTGTTGTTTTATCCGTAATATGAAAACCTATATTTATTTTACAACATCGCCATACCGATAATGTTTTTCTGGACATTTTTGCGTGTCACGGTATATTATTCGCTAGAATATTGCCTGCCACGGGAGAGAACCAAGGCAGTTCACTCGACAGCGTGGCGTTCGATATGCATGACAATCGGGAAGGATTTTCCGAGGACGCGTAAACGGAGTTTATTTTAAATTTGACACGTGTCAGTGTCTTGCATAAAAATTGAATTTCGCGGATTAATCGCAAATCGCGTTATTTGCGTATCGCGATCTATAAATGCGGTAATGCAAAATAATCGTTTTTTCTTTTTTCTTTTATTTTTTACAGTTCGACAATATTGATAAAGTCGGAGGAGGTTAAATCCGATACGTATGTTAAGCGTAGTATCAGAGAAAGTTTTTCTCTGACGTACTAAGCAGAGAGAGAGAGAGAGAAAGTGCGCGCGCGGAGAAGATTCTCCGCGAAAATGAAGCGATAGAGAACAAGCGATGGAAGATTAATGTTGTCGATTTAACGTCACGCCGAAGGCTCTAAAATGAGTTGCTTATCGTGAGAGCCCGCCATTACGAGCCCGCATTACTCATCCAGGGTTAAGCGGTGACAAAGCCAAGCTAAAACTTTCAAGCCCCCGACTTCCTCGATGATCCGTCGTAGGTCGCGACGCAGCCTTTTAAACTTTAATTCGCTCAACATGCTCGCCCAAGTGCTTCCCAATCCTCGAGATCTTTTCTCGGGATCTGAGACGAAATATCTCGGAGCTAAACGCAAGGTATAGTTTGGCAAAAAAATCGACCGGATATACCTGAAAGACAGAACCGCCCGCCCGTACACGTACGTACCACACATATGTATGCGAAAGCCGCAGGGAGAGACAGGACTCCGTATACCTCGAAACGTACTTTATCACTCTCCGCTCTCCGCTGTCTCTCTCTCTCTCTCTCTTTTTGCTCGCGTCTATCCCGCGGGATCCCCGGGCCGCCATGAATTAACCAGCATCCAATACGCGATTTTTGCTCCTGGCGCGCTTTCGATCCCCGGCATCACGCTGGTGCGCTGATTCTCAAAACGATCTTTTATTCAGGATCCGAACTGCACGCGCGCGCGAGCGTTTGTTGTTGTGCACCTTCGTCTTTGCCGTAGGTACATATACGTTCGTCTCTCCTTCTCTCGTTGTACATGTACTTACTACATCCGCCCGGTGTTCCCTTGGAACTTCGAGCCCCGGAGAAACGTTCACGTAGGTTGGATCGCGCGAGGTGTTACGCAAATGGAATGCGTTACTCGCGAGAGAGAGGGAGATACAACCTATCTCCGGTAGTAAACTCCTCTGTAGAAAACGGCGATAACATATTACGTGTCGTACGCGCGCGCGCATCTCTGCGTCGATGCAAATTCATCCGACGCACCCCGCAATTGCGAGAGAAAGGGGAATCATGATTTCGAGGGGCTGTAATACGACGCGTAATGCGATCGCAGTGTGCAAGAGAGGATATCGCTTTGATCTCCGAATTCGTCGAAACACGGAGGGCGGTTGCGCGCCACGCGATAAGTGTTAACTTCTCTCCCGATTACCATATCGATCCGGGACTAATGTGTGTGTGTGTGTGTGCGATGTGTGTGCGCGCGAGCTGCCGCGAAGGCAAGCTTAGAAAACGTGGATGAGTGACGATTTTTTTTTTTTTTTTTTTTGTTCTATGATTGCAATTTCTCTCAAACTTTATGATCCTGATTAATGTCCGACGATCGTTTTACGACAGGCGACGTGAATCTTCCCGCCCCGTTTGAAAACGTCATACAAAGACCTTCCATTTTCCGCGTCATTGTCTTCGTCCTGGCGGAAGAGAAACGTCGCCCTCAAGTTTCTCGCGGAAAGTGATTCAGCCGTTTCGTGAGTTCTACTTAACGTTCCTCGCGAAGTCTTACACAGCGTTCCAAATTAATCGCCGCC
>QVOB01000104.1:0-12714 GCA_014839585.1 Pseudomyrmex concolor | reverse complement strand
ACTACACGATAGTAATCTCTCTTGCGATACTGACACCATCGGGCAGTGAGGCTAAGTACTTATCGGACCGCCCTCGTATATATATAATATATTTAAAACAATGTGTGTTTTCTGATTTGTATTTTAAATGTAATACACGATATATTTTTTAATATGACTATATGTAATTAATTTTTCACACATTCAGTTATAACAACATTACTTGTATATTCTTAAATATTTTTATCAAGTATTTGAAAAAATCTTAATTTTCTTTCAATTTGGACCGCTATTATACTTTGTTTTGTTACATATACAATATGTGTTTCTATGTATGTATAACATATTTTATTTAAAGTTCATACATGTGTACTTTTGAAAAGGATAAAATTGTAAGACATGGAATAAGCAGTCTAGCTTATTTTTGATTCTCAAATATTTGCTTCCAGCGTTATTTTCTCGTGTTGAAACAGCGCAGTCGGCTGCGTCGCGTTCAAGGTGTTCGCTCGCACCGATGACGACATAAAACAAGGTAAGATATCCCGTGTATTATAGGCCGTGCCCAGTTTTATCCAATCAAGCTAATGTTCTAATAATTTGAAATCAGCCGTTTAATGAAGGAATGAATAGCCTCGCCTGAGAGCTTTGATTATAGATGCGACTTACGTTAGTACGCTACGTATTCCCGCGCTACCCGCTCTTGGTGCGATCTGCGCAGCTCCAGCGGAAAGGGTAGAAGAAAAATGAGTGGATGTGTATGTTGCGTATATAAATTGCAGACTTCTTTCTCTTTCGAATTTCTAAAAATTAGCTTACTTGCGAAATTCTGGTAGTTTTGGCTTTTTTTTTTTTTAAAATGAAGTGTTTAAAAATTTCTCATAATTATGAATGTATAAAATAGATGAAATAGAAAAGAGAAATCTGTGTATAACAATCGGATGTAATGTTAAATGTAATTAAAAAGATTAAAAAGTTGAAGTTTTTTTTTTTAGCTATCAGAGTAAAATTGCCAAGTATGAGAGCTTAGATTAAAAGAGATGTTGAACAGCACTGCTTTCTTATAGATAACTCGTTAATAGCGTGTTATTTAATTGGTTACCAAACAATTGTCTAATATAACAACTGTGACAGTTATATACGCTGCGCGGATTTTGTCACTGGAGTAAGATGTTTGGAAGAGCAATGTTTAGAGCAGATCATCAGGGAAAAAAAAGCACGCGGTGGTCAATGCGCTCGCGCCTCCCGAAGTAACCACCTTTGGCGCGAATCCCGCGGCCGCTATAAGTTGCGGCGGGCAACCTCGCACCAGTGAGAACGCGTTCGTGTTCGCGCGAGGACGCGCCGGGCCGAGGTCGAGGAGGCCGAGGACGGGAAGAGGACGCAATTTTGCACGCGCGCCCACGGTCTTCCCTCGGGCTCCGCATTGCCCTCGTGCGTGTGCGAGCATGTGTGCGCTACTCGTCGGATGGTTAGCGCCGTAAAACTTCGTGACACTTCGATTCTTCATTGCAATGTGTGCGCGTGTAGAGAAGTCCAAAAAATAGCAAGTGACAGTTCGTGCATCAAAAAGTTTTAGGAAAAAATTGTTGGCAAGTAGTTTTTTTATTTCTTTTATTTTCACGAAAAGAAGAAAAAAAGAAAAAATATATACAGTAAAGTATCCTTATGTTTTTTTAAAGTTAAGTTATTCAATTAAATAAAATCATAAAATCGTAACATCTAAATATTTGAAGGTGGATTTTTTAGTTATCAAGTGGTACAATTCAAAAATGTTTTCACACCGGTATATTTTTACAAACTCATTTCTCAAGATTTCATGTATATTGTTCTCTTCCGCCTGAATCATTGATGTTTACTTTCCCGCCAAAAAAAATCACTCTAACTCTCAGCTCAAAAATTCTAATGAGTTTCCAATGTTCTGCGTTTTAACAATGATGTAATTTCACTGTATTTGAAATACGGAAAAAAAAAAACCAAAGTTACACCGATGACCAACAGTTTGAAATATTTCTTCCCAATAGCGCATAGTTAACGCATTGTTCGGCAAACAATAACGTTTGTGTAACAATTAATGCAGTGACCGCATCGGCTATTTCGCTCGAAATGATCGGATATTACGCGAACGTTACGCCGCCCGGAACTTCTTCGCTCTATAAATTCAGATGTATCGGTATTTGCACGCGCCTATCCGTAAAACGCGGTCTCTCGGCGCGGACTTTGGTAATATATGTGCATCAAACACCCAAGTGAGGTTTTTAGAAACTCAGTAATTCCGCAAATCCACGCGATTTTCGAAAGCTGCTTCTCTTAAAGAAAATTTCATCTAATTCTCGTTTCAATTTTGGTGTAACAAAAAAAATTTGTACTTTGTTGGGAGCCGGCACAAATTAAAATGCGTCGTTATACACATAAAGCGAAATGGATTTTCACAGCGCACGAACGATGTTATTTTCCATCATAAAAATCACAAAATAAATTTTCTCGCACGCATCGAACCTTTTGTGTGCAAGTCACTAATATCAACGACTGTGCTGCAAAGATGATGTTGTTGGAAGACATTCAAGGCCACATGGTCATCGATAAACGCGGGCTTACGATGCAATTTTAAAATGCAATTTTAAAATGCACCTTCGTTATCTCTCTCTCGACGTTAATCTATTTTGATTTCTCGGACCATCAACTTTCACAAAAAACATGACCGCTTTGCATTATTATCGCATATTGGTTTTTTCACAATTATTCAGCGTGTGTGTGTGTGTGTATATTATTACTTTATAAACACACATTACATATGTATAATCCTATAAAAATATTCTTTTATCTCATAAACTTCATATATTGTAAATTTATAAATTTATCGGTTACTTTCTGTGCGCTCGGTCTCGCGATAAGCAAACGCATGTCTCGCTCTAAAATCTTAATTGACAACGTAAAGCGCAAAGAGTTAATTGTCTTCTTTAAAGGTATACAACAGCCCGACATCCTCGGGATCGATACTCACCTAAGAAGATTTTTCGTTTGCACGAAGCGCCGCCTCTTATATCGATCTCATTCAAATTCAAGTACACAGACCGCGCGCGGGCGAACAGTCAAGACGTGTAAAACTTTCCTCGGCTGAATGAACCGAAACGATTCACGCGATTTTTTTCTTTCAATCTGATTCAATAGATTTTCGGGTGATACAACTTTGTTGCATCTTGCAAAACAACCGTGCTGATCTTAATTGCTCAAAGCTAATTAATTCACCGTCAATTAGAATTCGTTAAGTATACAGATAATATTATACATATAATATTATACAATCGCACGTGTTTGACGTAAATGTCATATACATGTGATATCTCTTAAAATAATCAACTTGATTCAATAAAAGGCTTATTAGTATCACGTGATTCTTAGCTGTTAGTGAAAACCGGTGAAAAGTGAACTACTGGTTTTTATTAAATTAAAGTTTACAAATTGTTTTTCTGCAAAAATAATGTAGCAATTTTTTATTGATTCCAAATAAAGTATTATGAAACAGTATTTCTGAAAAATGCAAACTGTGCAGTCTTGAATATTCTTTACCATCATCTTTACAGCGCAGTCGTGATAGCGACTTGCACGCAAACGAGATGTATCTATAACATGTCTATGCGGTGAATATAATCATTTAGTGTAATCATTGTATCACAAAACTCACGTTGAAACAAAACTCGAAAACTCACTTTGTTACGAAACTAAAATTTTAAACTTTACGCGCTGTGATAGTGTGTAATCAAAAAGAAAATATATTTCTCCTCGTTTTTTTTTTTTTTCATCATTTCGCACGCAAGTCTTTCCGCTTCTTACAATCGCTATTAATTAACATATACCGTCATTAGCCTATATGCTTCACTCGGTGAGAAAATCACACGTACTTCTTCTAAGTGAACTCAATTTGCAATTCGTTCTGTTACGTATATGATGTAATACACGTACAAAACGAATACAGATGTGCAATTATTCAAGATCTCAAAAAAAGTGAAAAAAATAATTTCTCTTCTATATCAAAATTTATCAAACACATATTTTATAAAGAGTTAATAAAAAAAAGAGAGAGCAGAAAGAGAGAGAAACATAACGCTGTTCTCTTTAGATCTATATTGCTTTTAAAAAACTTGCTGCTTTTTTTACAAACAAGAAAATTTCTGGAGGTTTAAGTACACAGTTCATTTTTTCTGAAAAATTAAAAAATGAAACGTTTTTTATTAATAAAGTCTTTTAAATGCAGACAAACTATAAAAAATAGAACCGTTCTGAAGAGTGTTTTTTGTATCAATCAACAAGCATTTCGCAGGAAATTCAACAGTTAATTAACAATTAGTCAAATGTTTTTCGCCACTCAAAATCTTTTTTGCCATTAGATGCAGGTGTAAAATCGGGCCGTTGACCCCAGGAATATGCGCAGTAATTTATGTTTTCCACTTTCTTCGAAGGTACAGTTCAGTTTATGATGTGTTACGTATGATGTACATGCGATAAGTGCGATTGCGACAGAAGGTATCATTATATATTGCGCGTGCGGAAAAAAAAGTCACGGTAAATTCGCGAGTCAAGTATGGAAAGCGCAGCACCGCGATTTCTCTCTCTCTCTCTCTCTCTCTCTCTCTCTCTTTTAAGTGTGTATATATATATATGTATATGTGATTTTCGAATTGAATAATGACGCAACAATGAATGCTAATTAAGAACGTGGTTTAGCGCGCGCCTCTTTCTCGACTTTGTTCACGATAAATCAAAGATCGTCGAACGCGATTTCGTTCACATTTCACAGCGAGTTGTTCGCGCTTTATAGGTCATTAGAACATGAGAAGAAAAATTGGTCTCATGTGTAAACGCATAAGAGAATTTTGTGGTTAATTGATACCTGCATAAGAGGATATATGTGTTCTAAGATTAAATTTGAAAATAAGTTAAAGAGCAAAAAGAAGAATTTTTGACTGAATTTTAGAGCCTGTCTTTTTAGTTTGATTTTAAAAACATGAGCAGTCTATTTAAGCATCAGATTCGTAGACGATCAACATAATCAAGCAGTGCTTAAGATCGATTCAACGCGTTACGGAAAATATGATATTATTTTCAAACAAAAACTATAAGTTGCTTCTACATTGAGTTCTTGTTCAAACGATGACTAAAAATCAAGCAATGAACAAGCTCACGAGAACAAGTTTTCAGCAGAAATACTTTTGCATAGTTGAATCACACTGTAAAATATGTATTGTACATCACAGTTTTGACCTCGTTATTTAGTTGCGCATCTGTTTTGTAATATATTTTTTGTCCGCATAAAGATTCGTAACGCATTTTAAAAGTTACAAAACCCATCCTATTGATATTTATCGTTCAACAAATAAAATTTTTGTATTAGGTAAGAAAGAAATTAGAATTAACTACTTGAGCGTAATGCGTCGTTAAATACAAGCTAGGTTTAATTAGAGCGAAAGTTTTTTTTATTTTAATTCGATAAAACTAACTTTTCCGCCTTTCGAAATCGCTTATATTAGGTATAACATAAAAACAGTAATGCACTAACATTTTTATATTTTATATTTATACAATGATAGTAATTAATATAAAATATTTTTATATAAAATATCATGAATATATAATATACCAAATATAATATTATATAATATTAAATATTATATATAAGAGAGAAAATATATGTAATTGAATATATAACATTGTAACGTAAAAGAATATAAATGAAAGGATTTATGTTTTTTTAAGATTTTAATTCGTTAAATGTAGCGTAGCCGAAAATAATGACGGAAACTTTAGATCTTACCTTTTATAAGAATAATAACAGGCATGTTGTTGTTTCTATTTAATGAGACAATTAGAAATTGTCATGACAAGTGAAAGTATTATATATATATATATATATATGTGTGTGTTTATTCGAAGACACATATCTTATTATAATTCAGAACGTTAATCGTACTTACTTGTATCTGTTTCGTGTGTTTTGCAATTATACGCTCGTATTTGCTCGTTCATTAATTCGTAGCGGACGACAGTTGTAAATCACGTGGTTGCTGTTGTAACAAGCAGCTATACGCGGTAAATTACAGCGCGAACATTTTCCACTTGTCCTGGATCTGAATCTTAATTACAGTCAGTGGAATAAAATGATACGTTCTTCTCGTTCCGTTATTTAAGAAAATTTATTTTCTAATTTATTATAAAAATATACATTTATCATTACTTTAAATAAATATAATTATTAATATAAATTACTTAGTATTTTACCGCGTATGCACAAATCGCGTATCTTGTTTTTTCATTTAATATAATGACATTAAAAGTAAAAGATTTTATTTTGTGTTTCCTCAGAAATAAAGAATGAAACGAACCAATCATGACGGCCACGAGCGGCAAGGTCCGCCACCTTTCCGGGTGCTTCCTGACACCGCCTATCTGTCGCCGATCGTGCCGACGCCGCCGCCACCCCGAGCACCCGAGCCTTACAAAATTGTTCCATCGGCAACCAGAACGCAGCGACGGTCCACTAGTTTCGTAATTCTCGCCGAGTCCAGACCGATCAGCCCAGAATCCGGTAACGCCTCCATCTTGCCCACAGGTAGGATCTCGCCTTTCCGCGGACGCGGTTTCAAAGAACCACCACCTCGCTCAGTGTCGAGGTCGCAGTCTCCGGAAACCACTGCAAATGAATACCGACGCGGAAGAGTCGAGCGAAGAGGTTAGCAAAGAATTTATTATACAAATATATCACGCATGTCGAAGAAAGTTTTTTTTTGGAAGTCTTTTGTAAATGTATGTTACATTATTTTATATATAACACATTTTCCAAGAAGTAAATTATATAATCTAAATTTTTCAATTCTTAAATAAATATTGTTAAAGTTTTTAAAAATTTGTATGAACTTTAACATAAAGTAATTTTGCAGCTTCGGCGTCGGAACAGAGTAATTCTAGAAAGAGCTTGATACCGCAGCCTACTTACCGTCAACGTTCGACCTCCTTGACGAAGGTCAACGAGCAGTCGTCATCGCAAAAGATCAATCGCCGATCTGACTCGAAAACGCAACTGAACAACTCTAAATCACGCCTGAACGTTTCCGGCTTACAAGGTCGACTGAACGCGTCCGATTCAAAAACTCAACTGAACGACTCGAGAACACGTCTGAGTAAAATCGATTCTCGAAGTCGTCCCTTCGCGGAGCCGAAAACTCGCTTCATCTCTAATTCGACTAGCAATCTTAACTTGACAACGACGCGCCGACAAACGATGACGAAATCATTAACAAAACTCTCGCCGATCCAAGGCACTCCGACAAAACAGGAGAAAACGATTTCCGAGTCCACCGCGAAAGTTAGAGATTTTTCGAGATCTCCCACAAAAACACCGAATAAATCTTTACAAAAGTACCCGACCAGTCCGAATAAAAAAGAGAATACAAATAAAAATTCCAACAACAAGGAGCGCATTGTTTCGCCATCGAAAATACCGGTAAAAATGAATAAGATGAACGGTTCTTCTATCAAGTCAGTCGAACAACCCAGCCAAACGATACAGATCGAACTCGAATCAAAAGACAAAAATCTTATAAACCTGCTCAAACAAACTGCCACGAACGCGAACAGCACGTCCAGCGAGCGTCTAGTAAACACGACGACGACGACAGCCGTGCAACCGCTGCAAATTGACGCAGTAAACAGTGTTTTAACGGAACGTAATGACAGTCCGTCGAATCCAAAAGAACGATCGGAGGGACTATCCAAATCATCTGCATCTAAGGATGCTTCATCAGTTCCTATTGCAACGTCAGGCGCACCTCCGACGATTCAGAATTCTACGTTACTCGAAAACCATTCAGCCAAGGCAAGCACTTCCACGAATTACAAGAAAGACGTTCACGGACTCAAACCAAATGACGGAAGAGCTTCGGGAAGCCAATCATCGACCAGACGACGGGAAGACCAGGAAGCAAATTCGACAACTTCGACGGAAATGCCTCAAGTCAAGAGCGATTCGATAGAAAAAAAAATGGCGAATCGCGAAACTCTGGAGACCAATAAGATGCTACCGACAGTGATGGAAAATAATCCGCAGATTGCGAGTCAGGAGAGGAAAGCTGTTGTGGCAACGACAAAGACAAATAGTACAGCGACAAACGAGGCGACGATGGTGGATAAAGCTGCGAGCACCAAAGAGAATAATAACAAAGAGAATTCCGCGATAGACGCGGAAAAGGCGAGTGTGAACAGTAAAGGCGTTTTGTCTAAGAACGGAATTCGCGGCAGTCAAGGGTCCTTAGGATCTACAGGCATGTCCGTGGACTCTATAATGAGTTATAAGTCCACTGACACGGGAGTTAGCTTAAATACATTTGTAAGGGTGTCTTCGCCGAGAGAGAAAGTGGGCGTGCATGTAATGAAGCGACCGCAGGAGATCAAAACGCTCAGCGGTGACATTGTTCGTGAGGAAGACAAGGAATCCGAAAAGAAAAGACGGTAAGTCCAATGATTCGAGTGTAAACTTATACTTACGCTAATAATTTTCACTTTTTCAAAAGTTTCAAACTCACACAATGTGTTAATGTGTTAATCAGATTTTTTAGACATCAAACTCATTTAATAATTGAAACAAGTTGTGTTTATTTTTTTAAATATATGCAGTCAATATCAGAAAGAGTTATAATATGCACTAGAATATAAAAAATATAAAATAATAGAATATGAAAAAAACATTTCAATGTTAACAAAAAAACTAAAACAAGAATAGAAGAACGATTTGCTCAGATAGTCTAAATTGCTGATATTAATATCTAAATCGTGATAAATAAAATGAAATTTCTACGGATCTCGCATCACGGCAACAAGGCATCGATCTCAATTAAATAAATCATTTTCGTGACACAATTGTCTTACGAAAAATTATCCGTCGAGATTGACCGTCAAAATATCTACGTCTCATCGAAGTTCTTTAACTTCACATGCGATCTCTAACGTAATATTCAATTTTAATTTTTCACATTGAATGTACGCAAACGCGCGGCGCGAGCTATTCACGGTTGATTATTAGAAAAAAAAGGCCTTGAGAAATTTTCTAAAGTATAAGAGAATGTGTTCTAATTATGTAGAAGTTATATTATTGTTATTTCTAAACTTAGACTATCGAAACTTTTGAATTTGAAACCTGTGAATATTAAAGGAAGATATAAAAAAAATCTCTCTCTCTTTTTCTTTCTGTTTAGGTATAGATATCAGAATAAATAAGGTGATTCGAGATATAACCGCTTTATTTCGTTCGAACGAAATTTCCTTTGATGTAAACCCAAGATTGTGTGCAAAGTGGCTTTACGACATGAAATGATTAGCCGCGTATTTCATCACATCGTATAATAGCAGTCTAAAATGGGACCTTTTTTGCATTGATATGTTATACATATATACTGGCCAAGAATAAATCGAGTATTTTTCTTAAATGTTATATTATTCGGCAAAATCTGTTGAAGTCGTGTATTATTTAGTCTAGGTTGCAAAGGTTGTCTAGTAAAAATGTATTTAGTATGTTCCATATTTCCAAATTGTAACGTTCGTTGTACATTAACGGCCGTATGTATTGAGTTTCTGACGAACGTACACGGACGTAAATCGCGCCATTCGTTATACTGTGCACTATTGCAGTAATTTTGCAGATATCTCGAAGCAAATCGCAGGGCCGTTGCGTTGCTGCGCAGTTATTTATTCATCGTTCCACAACGCTTCCGAGTTTGACCGAAGCATCTCCGCACAGTTTAATATCTTTTAAGACGCGAATTCATCGTTAAATTTAATGATGCTCGTGTGATTTAGGCCGTGTCGCGAGAGATTCCTGATGAGATAATTATAATTTTGACAATTTCAGGCTATTGGTTAATTTATGTATACGATATTTACTCGTAATTATGTGATATTTTTGAAAGATAAATGTGCATTGTTGTTAATTTTTTTTTTAATTAATTTTTTCTTCCTCTTGAGAAATACATAATGAAATAAATTGCTGTTCAACACGAGATTTGCGATGATCTCGTCCTTTATAATGCTGAAAAATAATATAAAAATTTATATAAAACGTTGCAAATAATACACAGACTTGCGTAATATTAGTATAAAAAAAAACTTAAAGTAAAATACTACGATTAAAAATGCAGTTTCCGCTACTGTGCTACTTCCGTCAGCGTTATATACCATCATAATTTCTTGAAATGTGTGGAACCTAAATGAACAAATAATTTACGCATTTTCTGCTTGAATGACAAAATTTTTTTCTTTGCTCTTTTTTTGAAAAACTTTCTTCGAACTATGTATCAATAATTCTCGCCTCATTGTACAAATAACACAAATCCAATGAATTTTTTGCTGATATACAAATCGCTTTAAAAATAGATAGAGAATAATATATCGCGCATCTCATTCATTTTTTTCTTATGAATATTAAAGAAACGCGGGAGAGTTCCGGGAGCAATTTGACTAGCCTGTTGACAAACTAGCGTGACGACGATTTTATTATATCCTGCAGAGAATACGACGCCCGCGAAAAGACGTACGTGTTTTCTGCAGAAAGAGTTTTCGCTTCGTCAATCACAACACGAACTGCGGCCGACGAAGTTCCTGTCGTATTTACAGTCGGGCAAGATTCAAGAGTTCCTTCACCCCTAGACTAGTTATAAATTTCTGCCTTCGGCCGAGGCAGCCGAGGTGTGTCTATCGATCGTGTCGGGATTTCCATCTGAGCTACCGCAGACTATAGAGCTCGTAAGAGGATAAATTAGTATTCTCGAACCATCCCTCTTAGCCGTCATAATGGCCACTGCCGTCTGAAGATTCAATGTTGTAGAAAAAGTATACTCGTCATATATATATTTATTGCGATATCACGAGGCTATATCTCCGTGATATTGAAATCGGCATCGATTTATATACGCCTGTTTTATTTCAATTAGTTATAATAATTAAATAAAAAAAAAGTATAGTTATAATAATTAAATAATTAGTCAAATAGTTATAATAATTAAATAATTGATTTTACGATTGATTATAATAAATGAAAATTAAGAAACTGAAACATTGTAACGTAATGTCTTACATTTATCTGTCTTATATCTGCGTGTTACGCGTCGTCAATCGAGTTAGAACGACGGTATCGATTAGTTTTCTCAATACTGCAATCGAGTCAACAGATTGTTGTTCCCGTAATTGCATGGAGATTAAATTCTTTTTACGCCAGATTCTAGCATCGTAATTTCGTGTGATTTTACTGAGTGTTACGTTTTAGTGACTCACAAGACTGCAATAGCGTGACGCTGCTGCTAATTTTTTCTATTCCCCTAATATTACGTACATAATTGCATTTAAACATACAAATTCTCATCCGGAAAATCATCCGGACACTCGCTTGCTTCAATTTTAACATTGTATCTGGAGGATTTGAAATGCAATACATTTATGAATTTAAGTATTCATAAAATAAGCTCTTTATCAAAATTATTAATATAATTTTTAATTGAATATATATATATATTTATGTATATAAAATAATCGTACTTCTCTCTTTTGTCTCATCTTCTTTTTACATGTCTGTTAATTTTATATGACTTCTATAATACATTGTAAGAATACATAACTTATACTTCGCTTGTGTATGCGCGCGCGCGTGTATGTGTGCTCACCTGTTGTGATCTTTGCGTGCATTTTGAAGGAATGCGCCACTTTAAACGCGGAAGAAATATCTTGATTCGACAAAGGGTAGCTCGGTAAAAATTGTAAATTACGTTAGAATCTATTGCACCTAATCACGCGGTACACTTTAAACAAACGAGAGAGAATTAATATATTCATTTACAATATATTATAACATGTTAAATCATTTTTTTCTAGTAAATTTTCTAGTAATATTAATACAATTTAAGTTATTTTATTATTATATTTATATATAATTAAATATTATTTATCTATCTTCTTTTTGTATCTCTTTTTACTTCAAATATAATTAATCAATTTTATATCGAAGATAAGTCACTTTTTACTCGAACAACTTATTAAAAAAAAAAAAAAAAACGAGGATGTAAGTCCATCTTTATATCTGGCTTTGATCTGGCACGCGAGCAAACTCGTCGACGATTTCTCTCGGTAATTTTTTTACAGAACGTTAGAATGTTTCATTTTTCGGCATACAGAAGTATGTAGCATAAAAAACTATCGTGTGTGCAATTGTCATTTTAATGATTAGTGGTTTCGCACGCACGCGAATGGCAAGATCAAATATTTCGCGTCCTTTCGAAGAAATAACTCATGCCAAAAATCGACGCAATATGAACAAATGACCGGCCAGGGGGTGTCGTGGCGCGGCGCGTCGCGTGCGGCCAAGGTCAATTTGTGCCACTACCCGTATTTCACTCACTCAGCCAGTTTGCTCCCGTTTCTCTTTATAGCTCGACACCCCCAAGCCTTTTGTAAAAACACTTCTTCTCATCCGCAGTTTGTGTTTAAAGTAAAAACAAGATTTTCTCGAATCGATGCTAGTTATACAAGAGATTTCGTTTAATAAAGAGAGGGAAGAACGACTGTTCTTGCATTTTGCTACACTTCAATTTATTGTTAAGTGTAGCAGATCTGTTTCGGTGTTCTAGTTTGTCACAAAATTATAAAATATCTATCTCACGTATAGGTACGCAAATGTAATAATAATAAAGTACTAATTATTAC
>QVOB01000103.1:0-11225 GCA_014839585.1 Pseudomyrmex concolor | reverse complement strand
TCTATCTCGCATCATCGATCGACTGACCAAATCGACCGATCGCGCTCGCCCTATTACGTATACTCGTTGTTGGCGAATCAACGGTCGGCCTACCTAGTTCTGGAAATTTATAGTTACATTACGTGTTAAATCAATCATGAAATAACAAATTTTGATTATGTGATTGTAACTACAGTCGGAATTTTCATGCTGGAAAGCCCGTAAAGTCCGTATTAGCATGTAATCTGATAAAATGGAAAAAAAAGTATGGAGAGGTAAACTAATCGCAAATAAACGAAAAACGATTTTCTAACATTCTAACCTGAAAAGTCTGTTGACTGCCGAGTGTAAGCACGTGTTCGAAGCCCGCAAACAACCAAGAAGTTAAATCAAGTCACGAAGATGGATAATTATAAATGTATGGCTGAAAAAAGACGTTTGCAAGCTTTGAAAGAAAAAAGACGGATGTATAAAGCAAAACAACAGCTTATTCGGAATGCACTAAATAACATTGTAAGAAAATAAGCTTTTAATTTTGTTATTATACATTTTTATCTTGGCAATTTGTAACATTATCTATTATTTTCAGAATGTTACAAACAACAAAATTATATTTGATGATGATGACAATAATTGTGACAAGCAGCAAAGTTCAAAATTACAAAACATAAAGAATGATTTGTTTAGTGATGATGATAATGACAATAATAATGAAACAAATTTATTATGGAATGAAGATGAATTTAGTATTAACAAACATAAGAAGGTTAACATTATACTCTTTATGTTTTAGGTTTGCTAATTGTAAAATTGTTATAATACATATTGACATATATGTATAATTTCTTACTATAGGTCACTCTTGGAAATGATGCAAGATTTACTTTAGATGATCGTTTTTTGGAAGATTATCATGAGTCTGAGAAAACTGAATTAGTGGAAAATATTCATGAATCTGATTTGCAGACAGAAAAAGAAAAACAATTAGATATTTTACAAAGTATTTTAGGAAAACCTCTTAAAACAAAATGTCTAGAAACAAAGCCAGCTAAGTAAGGTTTTTTAAAGAAATATTGTAACATTTGTAAAATGTAGTGGTTTGGATAATTTAAATGTGTGCAGAACGGGATTGATGATACGATATGATCCAACTGAAAGTAAGCATGGTGAATATGTAGTGCAACCTAAAAAAAAATCAGAACAGAAGGAAAAAAAGGCGAAAAAAAGAAAACTTGATAAGTCTGAAGAACTTGAAGAACCTACAACTGTAGAGGTATCAAAGAATACTTACTATGCTGTATCTAACACTTTAACAGAAAGATTGAAACAGAAAGAAGAATTCAGTTTATTGAAAATATATGGAAAAGAAAAAGATAATACAGGTTTATCTTTATTATTTTTTGCCAATGGTGTACATATATATCTTTTTTTATATCTACTGTTTTAATAAATCTTATTTTTGTATTTTTTTTCCAGAAGATAAGAAAAGTTATGATGCTTGTATAGTCGAAAATAAAGATAAGACGTTTAAATTTCATTTCAACACAAATAATGCATTTAAATGTAATTCGTCGGATGAAGAAGATATAAATACAGCACCAGATACAGAAAAACAAACAGTTGAGAACAGTAAAAACAATCATACAAATAGCTTATCCGGGTATAAAGATACTCTATTTCTTGAAAAAAATGATGCAAGATTTAATGGTATGTACCTTTAGCATTTATATGATCAGACTCGCTTATAAAGCACAGATAACATAGAAACTTTAAATATTTTTTCAGAAGCTGAAAAATTTTTTAGTACAGAAGCTACAAGTGATAAATTCAATAATTTAAGACGCGAATTAAAACTGATTGTACGTTCAAAAATTCGTAACAATGAAAAGAAAACTCGGCAAACTAAAAAAAGAAAAGTAAGAAAGTTTCAATAACTAATATTTTTTTCTTAATTTTCTTTATGATTAATGATATATAGAAAAATTATATTAGATATATATAGCTATTCGTTTTATATAAAAGTTGTGTGTATATGTACACAAAAAACTTTGTAACTTGTGCGAGTAATAAATATATAAAAATTTATATCATTTTTCATATGCATATTCCTTATAAAATCAGTGTGCAATAATAACAATTCATTATTCAAAGATTAAAAGAAATATATGCGTTGGAAAAAGTTTATAATACAATAATATCAAACTTGCTTTAAAAATGTTTATTAATGTATTAAAAACCATTCTAGAAATCTTACAAAGATTGATTGTGTACATGCCAAAATAATATTTAATGATACTCAAGACGAGATTCTTGGGCGCATTGACATGTTTATTAATTAATTATTGTTTCGATATATAAATGATGCTTTATGATGTCCTACGATAAATCTTTCCCAATAACTTTAGGAAAAGATCGTGTGGAAGACCGCGCGATATTTGTTGTATATGAGTGTTCAATAAATTGTACGTTTCCTCTTCGTATATGGAATACATGTTTGGTAATCCCAACTCGTTATAGAGTTGTATCACGCGTTTGACTTTCTCTTCCTCTTTGGATCCGTAACATTCCTGTAAGAAAAATATTAGATATGTAATCATGTACACATATACAGATAGAACAGTTGCGTGATGCACGTTGAATAACTGAAAAACAATTATATTCGATACATAAGTATCGAAGAAGTATTTCTTACTTCTAATATCTTTCGTTGTTCCTTTGTTACGCGTTGAAGAGCCACAACAACCAACCACGTACATTTCCCTTCTTGTATATCGTTATTATTCTTGCCAGTAGATTCTAAATCTCCATAGCAGCCTAAATAATCGTCTTGAACTTGGAAGAAATGTCCCATTTCCAATAAGATTGTTTTTGTTTGCCTGAACATCTCAGGATCTTTTATCTTAGCCTGAAAATCAAGTACCGCGTCGACAAAATAAATATCACTGCAGAGTTTTTTTCTCGTGTATAGAAAAACTCAGTCGCACTTACACAATGCATTGCCGCAGTTATTGGCAAGACGAAAGAGTAAAACGACGTTTTGTATTTGACAATGGAATTATATCGATCCATCGTGAAGAGATCTAGTTTCGGTTTATTGTTGTTGACAGACAACAAATCTAAGCTTTGGCCCATTATAGTCATCAATATGGACTGCCAAAAATATTTTTATAAATAAGTTTGATTGTACGAGAAACTTCATTTGTATGATAGATCCCGTTTAGTTACACGCACTTTTGAGACCGATATTTAAGACTACCCAAGAAAAATTTGTTCGTTTTTTTTTTTTTTTTTTTAAAGAGAATCTAAAACTTTCGCTCTCGCAAAAAAACGAGAGAAGCGATACTTACATCCTGGAATGTTTCTAGCAAATCAACATAGTATTCCTTTCCTTTGAAATATTTTCGAATCAAATAATATATAACATTTTCCATCATTAGACTGTCATTAATTGCCGCTAAACCAATACCATTATGTCTGTACCAACATGGTTGATTTCGGCGATACAGTGATTCATCTTGAATATCGTCGATTACGAGGAAGAAGGCTTGCACCTGCATAATAATAAATGGTCGTATTTTAATCGCAACATTATTATTATAGATTAAAATAATAGAGATAAAATATAGATTATAAGAAAAAAGTTACATACCAATTCCACACACCAGCCTAAAATCCGTATTAAACGAATATTGTCTTCCGTAAGCTCATCGCTAGGTGCTAATAATTTGTAGGCATAAACTAACGATAAACTTCGATTTTTCTTTCCTCCCGGAACATTATATTGTAATGCCTATATGTGTAACGATAGAAAACAAATGTATTATGTTTTAAACTTTTTAAGATATATTGATCTTTCATTATCGGCAATAACTTACTTTTGCCATCCATTTGGTGATGTCATCCGGAACGTCTAATCGGTCGGTCATATCCGTGAGATCTCGAACAACGTCCGGCCATACGGCCATCATTTCGCGACTTTCCTCCTTGTTTGTTTGCCATGTCGGTTGTGCCATGGAATGAGCCATTCGTACGTTACTATCTGATGTCCTAAAGAATTAATATACTTTGAAAATATTGATGTATTGGGAACAATCGAAATATGCTAAAGATATTCAGCAATTTATGGGAGAAAATAAAATATAACTGCTATCGCGAATTATATAAAATCATCACAAAGAGCACCGAATATGATGAAAAAAATTTATCGCAAAATTGTGCAACAATTATCTACAATTTTGTATCTTAGTACGACCACACAGACTCTTCTCTCTTCGAAAGAGAGAATGGAAACTGCCAGTTACTGTGTAGAAATATCGTATATATATGTTGATAAAAAAGAGAAATACATATGTATGTGACATATTCAGTGACAAAAGATAAAAAGAAGCAATAAAGGCTATATGGCAATGAGACATCTTAAAAAGCAGAGATATGTCCTATTTTGTAGCAAAATCAATTAACCTTTTTATGTAATAAAATTACAATATTCGAAAAACATTATTTAAATAATGACTATTATTCATCAGATTTTATATTTGAAGTCTTAAGTTTATGTTAAGATAGTGTATAGCCAATATGTGACGGCACCTTAAGATGAACTTAGATTTTAAATGTAAAATCGGAATCCTTTATGTATTATGTAGTATGTATAAAAAACGGATATATTTGTATGCTAATGAGGTCTTTGGGTTATCGACACATCTGATTAAAAATACTTTAAATATTAAAAAATATCAGTGATCTATATTGCACATTGACTTTTTTTATCATCGACATATATTTGATATTTATACAACATAAAAATGAATAATATATGACGTACATATATACCCATTTACATTTATATATTTTCCTTGTATTTACATTTTATGTAAAGAAATAATAAATAATAAATAAAAATACTTGTTACGAATGTTTCATTCCTCTCAATTCCAAATATTTATTATAAATAACAAAAATATACTTAAGACAATTGCAAATAAGTTAATAAAATTATTAGAAAGTGGTTCTCTCTCCGTAAAATATAATTCTCTCGTTGAAACGCTCGAAAGTATAATAAACTATATGTTTTACCTCGTCTGTTAAAATATTTCTTTTGATAACATTGTGTAAATATACAAAACATCCGTTTTTCGTAACTCTATAGACGCATTGAGAAAAGTAATCTTATCATCGATCTATACGATCACATATTTAACGTGTTTCTTTTCCGAGTCTTACATGTATAAAGAGCGCTTTGAATAGAATATGAATTTAAACAAAGTGCATAAAACATCTTCGAGCTTTATTATCTTATAGATTCTAACGTGTAACTGTAACAGATTAATTCTTTTGTCCCTATTGTTACTTTTATTATTTGCATTTAATATATATACTTCTATTTATATACTTCTGATTTATATTTATTTTCCTGTTACTTATAATTTTAATTGGTAAAGATTAAACTTCGAATCTGTTTGAAGAAAATTGCGAACAGGCCAATTGTTTGCATGGATATTTTTTGTTGTTTTTCATTGTCGTCAAGAATACATTGTTTTTTGTCATCAAGAATATATACACTTAAGGCAGGAAAGATTATACCTTGGAATTTTTGTTTATTCAAAATAAAAAATTGCGCGAAAAAAAACTCAAATTTATTCTCTACGCGCAACTCACCTCCAGCAGGTCGCAATCCCGTGATATGTCGTAGACGAACACGCGCTTCGCATATCCGTCCGTACAATACGCGCGTGCTCGGCGGTGATAAGGCGCCGCGCCACACCAAACGTCGACAGAAGCCGGTTTCGCGTTACAGACATGTTCCTAGTATCAGGATGTTCTGTCCGATGCGCCGAGCAAGATCGACAACAAAAAAAGAGAAAGAAACCGTTGCTGAGATTTCTTCGGAGGATTCACATCGGCAAGTTGCCACACGCACAAACATGAACAATTAACTCAATAAAAGAAACGAAAAAGAAATTTAAAAGAGCGAATAACAATTGGTGATTGAAAGCAGCGAACTTTGATCTCCTCGCGCGATACGTGACGTCGCTGCTTTACGGAAACCGACTCGATGCTTTTATACTGATTATTACTACTGACTACGTGACACCCGGTATTCGCATATACATCGTTCATTATACCATGAATCAAAGAATCGTAAGGATGGCACATTTCAGCTGAAGATGTTGCAGGTAGCCGAGACTGAAGTGATAAGAAGGAGAGAACTATAATATTCGTAACAAATACTTCGGCTAGGGCTAGGTTCGATCGTGCTCTTTGGATGAGTTCGTAATCTTTACGTAAACAACCAGTGACTCTCAAAACCAGATGATTCCATTTAAAACTAGCGTATAGAAAGTCAAACTCGAACATAAGAATGATCATAATTTGTAAAGAAATATTCACGTTTTTAAAGACGTTACTCGTTTCTTTTTTATATTTTTATTGTTTACACAGGCAGTGATCTTAATAATATTCTACATTCTAGGAGAGTTTGATCTTAATTTATTTAAGGAACGGTCTCTTATTAGAAGGTGCTGGCAACCTAAATTTCGCTAGTTCCACTTCAGCTTCTCCAAACGAATCCACATGATAGCAAAAGTATTCAGGATTTTTGTACTCCTTATCTTTGGAGGCACTAGGTCCTACAGCTGAATAAGTTTGAGTTTGAATCAAGAAAGTTAGAAGATAATATAATATTTTGCAAAACATTATTTGATCTTACGTGTATTCGGAACTTTAACAATGTTCTCACTGAGACCTGGCACATTTGTAGTGAAAGTTGACTGACTACTTTGACTAGCACCCTGTTCACTAAATGTCCGTAAAGGGATCATTGTTACTCTCTGAAATTATGGTTTGGTTGTTATGGTTTTGTTTGAAAGTACAAACAAGCAGAGGTTATACAAGAACAAACAGTTTTTAATAACAATAAAACGCAAATTTTTCTAACTAGTACCTGTAATAATACTTGTCTCGTTATTACACGCAACATTTTATGAACTTAGGAAACAATCAAGTCACCGATTAAATACGTAAAGCTTACAAAATCCGAACGTTCTTTTCACATTAAACCACTGTCAGACACTTTGAGGTCTTTGAGATAGACTCCACATGACACTCGCAATGATCGTAAGTCGTGTTCACAAATATCCAATAGCTAATAGAACTTACGAATTGTCAGGTAACTGGATTGGCTGACGCAACATAAATGTGAATAACAGAAACTTGTAGAAATGGCTCATGGTTGATATAATTAATTAATCGATAAGGCGCTTGATGGCGCTACTGGCGGTTAGAGAGTAATAGAGAGGAAGCCTATTCACTCTTGCCTTGTCCTCAAATTTTCGCGCCCCCCTATTTTGCGAATCCTTGATGCTCACTTTCGTGTTTAAAGTTTAAATAAAAGCGCACAAGGAGTCACAAAAGGATAGGTGTTTTCATAAAAAAAAGTGTTATTATAAAATACAGTAATTTATTAATAATTCATTTATCATCAGCGTACTCATCATGATAAATTAAAACTTGCAGATACTTCATCTTCCCTGTGCTATACACTACATTTTATATTTTGTCACATTTTGTCTCGCAGCTTACAATATACAGGTCTCGATTTTATCTTTTCTATGTGTTGCGCTATTTATATATTTATATATATATATATATATTATTTATAATTTTAGTTTTATAACATCATATGTTGTAATTTGACAAATCCGCAGAACTCTATTTAGACATGCATACTTGGCCACTCGTTCGTCTTTCGTTCTTTCTTTTTCTCTCCTTTCTCTTTCTTTGCTTTATATATATGTATACACACACACACACACACACACATATATATATAATTTATATGTGCATATATATATGTGTATGTTTGTGTGTCTGCACGTATGTACACGCGGCTCTCTTTGTCATAATGTCGTATCGCGGTTTTATGCCGCAATACCCTTTTGTTTTCTTTTTCGATATTGGGTGGTGCGAGGAAAAGAAACTGCATAATCAACTTTCTACTCAGAATCGCAGAGTGCGGCGAGATATCGATTTTTTCTTTTTCTTTTTCTTAATTAATAAAGAAAACAATCCGATAAAATTAATTAATATACAATTTGTGAACGCTTATTGTTACAAATCGCAAATATGTATATGTATATATTCGATACTACTTAAAGAACATCGCGAATAAGAAAGCAGTATGTAGTAGATACATGATTAATCGGAAAGTAAACGTTACGCTTGTCGTCTACGGTATTGGTGTCGTGATATATCTTTGCTGATTGGTCGTAGGAAAATCTAACAGCACAAATCTCGGAACGTGCGATGATCCCATCAACGCGACGTCTTTGATTTATAGCATATAAGTTTCGAACACATACTATTTACAATATATAATAAGTATAATCGCGCGCGAATCATCGCCATCGAGCGTTCCGATACTCGTGCACTTCCTGTTAACTCGAAAATTCTAAAACGATACGACATTAACGACATTTATTTGTTTTTTTGTTATTTTTTTTTGTCGCTCGTCATTAGAGAAGCCGTTTCGAATTCGAGAACAATCACAGATTTATTTAATATTCTGCGCGCGAAAGAGATTGTTCCGCTCTTATAAGAGATGAGAGAGACGCTTAAAAGTCAATAAATAATAATGATATTACCACTGGTTCAGGTATGTTAGTTCACTAGCACATAAACTTTCCTATCAAAATTTAGTAGATACGAAGGCACGAAACTTTTGGGAAAATGTAATTTCCGTTTTCCATTTTCCGTGCTGTTCTTTCGTATCACCCGGCCCGTTACGTGAGCATCACGCATTGACTTAACGCTTAGTTACGTTATTTATTATTATTAACAACTTAAAAAACAATGAAAGCGGTGTAAAATAATTATATTTGCTAATCTGCGCACATAACGTCATTACGTTACATATCATCACTCATTAAAATAAATTACACTCGCTCCCACGCACACATCATAATAATCATAATTAACATTTCGCTTCGCTGAAAATTTAACGTTAAATATATGGCTCCGCCCGCGTTGCTTGTCCTACAACTCGATGCGATTTTCTCGCGCGCATAACGAGAAAATAGAACTAAGTCCAAAATTAAACGGCCGGATATTTAACGTTAAATTTACGATGGAAATAACGACTCTGTATTTAAGCGCGCGTGTACGCACTTGGGGTGTATGCAACGCTTAGATATATATATATATATTATACATATATATAATATATATATTTACATATGCAGAATAATTCAAGCACTGTGTAATTATCGTTCAGAAATTAACTATTGTATATATACTTTCAACGCGTTAGTGACTGAAAAACAAAATAAACAGCGCTAAATACAGCCGTCATGTAGTAGGAGGAATTTATGACGGAGAGCAAGTGACGAGTATCATTAAGAGACGCATTGAAACTTTCTCACTCTACTAGATACTAAAAAATATCTGGAAATATCCTGCTCTGCATGTGTTCACACATCATCTCTATATCTTAACTGAAACTTATCTTTTCTTAATGTGACGCGCGAGGATATAAACTTGGGAAGATATGCTCCGAAACTATCCTACAAAGTTTACACTAAACAGGATGAGAAGCAAAAGAGGAACATAATGTCGTTGTGCCACAAGAGTCGTCTGTGGAAGCGGTAAGAGGTATAGTTATTCTGAAATATCATGTAAAACGTGTCTATCATGATCCTGCCGAAATTATTTTCGATAAACTACCACATGAGAAAGTACAAAAAAAGTTTTACAAGAGTGTTGTGTTCATTTGTACTATATAGACATTAGAGATACACACAGCAGCGAAAATCTCTGCGATATATGAAGTAATATATCTGTTATAAGAGATGCTATTCTTATGGTTCTTACGTAACCGATAGAATCTAGCATGTAGGCAATGTACACCGAGCTTTACTAGTCTCTAATAGAATGAAGATAGCCAAAAATTTGAGACTATGCTCTGCTTTCTTCATAAAAAAAAAAAAGAAAAATTTTAGAGAGAGAATTCTTGAAACTTATACTAATATCTATAGATTTAAGTCATTAAGAATACGAGAAAACAAACAAAATTTGCACAGTGCAATGCAAAGAACAGAAAAGAAATTTATAAAAGAGAAAGAAAGCGAGTTCTCTACACTTTTCAAATAACTCTAAGTCGTATGAATATTCTACTAGTTGTGTGAACTATTCGTTATACCAACTAAATGGACAGCGTTTCTCTGATCAATTTCTTCATGGTGTTGCCCATTGTGGTAGTTGACGGACTGGACGTTGAGAAAGACAATTTGAAGAGGTACGGCTGTATGTCAGGATACGATGTGTCAAAGATCAGATCCAACTCGGCCTGGCTCGGTACTTTTGGAACGTAATCGTGCCGATTCATGATCTCGGTGATATAGAGAATCTTCTCGGTCAGCAGATCGCCTACTTTCTCCCGACATATCTGTCGTTCGTGTTCGGTGGCCAATTTTATGAGTTCAAGACGTACAGTCCATACTTCCCATGGTATGCATTCCGGTTGAAATGGCCAGCGACTCTTTTTCCTTTGGAAGAATTCTAGGGATATCTGACCGGAACCTGGACTATCGGTAGAGCGTAGAGCTTCGGAGAAGCCTGATATCTCACGCTTTAGGGTCTGGTCGAGATATATCGACGAGCAGCAGACGTAAGTGAAGTCAATGAAGTCGCAATCTACATCCTGGTATCCCACAGTACCCACTGAATAGCTGCCTTCTTGTTTGTACTTAAATTTTCCAAGGCTTCGGTGGAAGAGCACAGTGTGAAATATACTTGCCACTGCCTCATCCACCTGGCGTCCTTCCATGCTCAATTCAAACAACTGTGTTCTAGCGTTCATGATGATATCTGTGAATCACACATAACTGTTTCTTGCACAATTTCTAACAATATTAAGAAAAAAAACAATTTTAATAAATATAGTGAATTTATAAAATAAAATATAGTGACTAATATAATAAAAACAATTTATACTAAATTAAAATGCCATTATTAGATAATATATACATGACAGAATAAAATTCAACACAATGCAATATAAAAACACAACATAATCAGCAATTGGATTAAAGAATCAGAAAGTAATCCTACTAAGAAGTACAATGACACATAAAAAAGATTTATGTTGAAATGAAAGAGTAAGGTGATGAAAAGTGGTGAGATATATCCTACAATGACTTGTATTATCATGTCATTCCAAGTCTAAATGACTAAAAAAAACAAACTCATTCAAA
>QVOB01000100.1:0-10577 GCA_014839585.1 Pseudomyrmex concolor | reverse complement strand
CAAGTTTCACGTTATCTAAATTCTAAGTTACCACTAATAGACACAATTTGCTATTAATCTTTTCGATACGATCGCTTTGAGATAGCTCGTGTTTGCTTATTAAATCTTATCGGCGCCATTTTTTTTTAGCTAATCTCCGATTTGACGTAACGTCAAAGAGACTTCGTTTTCTCTCTGAAAAAAAATTCCGAGACAAATAATTGCACGCGACTGTCTTCTTCTCTCTCGACCACGTTTTCTCGCTTATCTCGTCTTACGTAACAATTCGCGTATATAATATTTTTGCAAGTAACGATTTACTTTCGCAAACGTGTCACAATTTTTCGCTCGATAGAAAAACTAACGTGGTCACATTTATCTCGGCGCGGATCTTCTCCCGAAACGAACCGAAGAGAAATTGGCGATTGTTCTCCTCGGGAAGAGATCAATCCTATGAGAGGAATTCCACCGCTGATGGAAAATACACCCATGAACCCGCCGGATGTGAGCGCACGTCGGTGGGGCACCCATGCGCGAATAATCCATGAGCGACACACGCAAATCGCGCGCGCGCATAAGCCCACGTTGTTGGCTTTCTCCCGGTCTGACGGCAGTCAGCATGGGAGAGAACCAGTAAAGAACCGGGTATCCGGTGTCTCGCTGGATCCTTCCCCCCTTTTTCGTGAGCTTTGAGAAACGGAGATTGAATCCGTGTATAATTTCAACGAATTCCAATTCTCGAGAGATGCGGCGGAGAGACGTGTGGAAGAAATGGTAAATCTTCTCGCGCGCAATAAAAGATACGCGCTTGTACGAACAATGCGCGTAAAGATTAGCTCGAAGAAGACGCGACTTACAAACCGCGAGGGTCAGAGACCGAGTCTCGCGGAGAAGAGATCCGTCTCCTAGATCAATATAGAGGAAAAGAGACGACGAATATGTAAGAAGAAACGGCGGATGCGACGCGGGAAAACGCACGCGTTTCGCGGAGTCACGCGTGTAAACACACGCTTGCGCGTGCGCGTGTCACCGCCGCGTCTCCTTCCACTTGTCTCTGACCCCGCGCCGTCTATTTCTCTCCCTCGCGCGCGCTCGCTTCCACTCACTTTTCCCGAGTACGCCCCGTCTTTTCTCTCTCTCTCTCTCTCTCTCTCTCTCTCTCTCTCTCTTCCTTGATCCTTCTCTCGCTCCTAGGTACGAGAGCTGGAAGTCCGCCGAAGTGCCCGAGACTGCCTCTCGCGACCCGCGGTAAGCAAAGCAAACGACCTTCCGTGGAATCTGGACAACCTGTCTGCCCGCCGCCTGCAGCCGCCGAGACCAGGCCTGCACTTGTTCTCTGCACACGACTCTGCCTCTCCTCTCTCTCTCTCTCTCTCTCTCTTCTCTTGTTTCTCTGTCCTTCGTTTCTTGTTTGCGCGTCTCTCTTGATCGCGCGGGTTTCCGTCTCGTTTTCTTCGAGGCGCTAACCGCATTCGAGGGTGTTTTAACGCGACCCTTAGGCGATCATTAACCTCCGCCACGAGAGCGGATTCAAGATAATCGCTTGCTCGCGCGATTGCTGCGAGTCGCGCCGGCGTCGCAAACGTTATAAAGCGATATTATTTTCGATCTTCTTGAATGAGAGAAACCGCGCCTTTCATATCGCATACCTCTCGCTGTTATCGTATCGCTATTTTAATGTAAGCCTGGTTTCTTTTTTTTTTTTCTAGAGACTTTCCGAACTCTTGCCTCTTTTATCTTCTTCTCTTCCAAATCTAATTGGCTGCCTTTTAGTTAGCGACTTTTGCAGCGTGAAGATAAAAAGAATTGAATTCTCGCCTCGGACACAGGGGTCTGTTCCGAAAAAAAAAACAGTCGCGCAACGTCGTGCGATCAACACGATGCATCGTGCAAAAATTTAAGACCGCGACAACGCGGCGCATCACGTCTATTTTAGGGTCGTCGCGATGAATCACCTGTGCGTTTCCGAAAACCCCGAATGACAAACGTTTATTGCCACGTCGAAGCCAGAAACGCTCTTTGGACTTCTCTCAGCTTTTATTTATTAATTTTTTTTTTTTTTATCTCCTCTCAGTTTCATTTTGTTCACGCGTGCGCGTCTGGTTTCGTCGCTTCCGCTCGACATTCAACGATTCGAAATTTCCGTATTGACTTACAATATATATTTTCTCGCCGTATGTGTGCGCGCGCGCGCGCGAGTGTATAGGTCTGTTTTGATAGATTGTAAGCCAGTAGATTTTTTCAGTAGGAATAAATTTTCTGCCGCTGTGAGTAATATTCGCGGATGCGCATAAATCAACGATAACCTTATCGAGAGAGAGAGAGAGAGAGAGAGAGAGAGAGAGAGAGAAAGACTCTTGAGCAAATAATCCTTCATTCGCAGAGAAGATGATGTTCTCTCGGGCGCGACATCGCGCCTGTAGCGGCGTTCAATTATATATCGCGCCCGCGTTTATATATCGCGCCAATTCGTGGACGTTTTTCTCGTATCCGCATTTCCGTCTCTGTGCGCATCTTAAACCATTACCTTTAATCGCGCAAATTTCCCTTAATCGCCGGGCTTTCCCCTTTATGAGAAATGCGACCGGTGCATTTGAATATCGAGCAGAGGTGTCGCAGGTGGAGAGTCTCAGTCCGCGCTGTCTCTCTCTCTCTCTCTCTCTCTCTCTTTCTCCCGCAGATACGATTTTATTAATTATACGACTGCCGGTTATGAAATACACATGTTGCGGCGGTTGCGCCAATTTCACGTTCATTCATTAACCGCCTCTATAATTGCGTCGGTAAGTGCTCGGGCGACCGTAAAATATCCCGGGCGACGCGCCACAACGAACGCCGATAATTACCACGGCCGATGTAACATCGATCGGATTGTAAGACGACGATGAAATATCGTCGGCGCGCGAAACGGTTGCCGCGAAATTGTGGTAAATCGAGGATAACGCGTCCCGGACTCGTTAACGAGCCTGATCTCTCTCTCTCTCTCTCTCTCGCTCTCAAATCGGTCGATTATCAGCCGCGGCGCTCTCATTAACCAGGATAGCTCCCTGGACGAGCAAGTTTTCTCTTGTTGCTCGCGCAATTTCCTTCCTTCGCGTCCTTCGATTATCTCGGCGACGATTCTCTTCGCGAGGGATCCTCTTCGGGAATTTCCTCCCTACCGGGAGCGGCAACTTGTTGGTATGGTATAACGATCGTCACCGTTATGCGCGTTAGGAGTGTCATTAAGCTCGCGAATCGATCAGTAGTTTAACGTTTGACATTGATTTATATATTAGCGCGCGAACGGTTATTAATCAAACTCGCGTCTCTGTCGGGCGCGCGCGCCTGTGTGGTGCGACTTGTAACAATTTAATGTAACTAGCGTTTCAGAAATTGACAAGCTCTTCCGCGATTCATAGAAACGCACTTAAGATGTCAATGGAAAAGTGAATTGACCGCGCGCAAGTTTCAATCTCTCTCTCGTGCGTGTGATCTCGCGCATTAGAATATCAAATAATAACATGTAATTATGGAACTGTTAATTAATTTCTTACACACACACACACATATATATATATAATATATATATGTATGTATCTCAAAAATGTTCTCTCTACGGAGAAGGACGTGTACAAGACATGAAATAGACGAGGAGAGAAAATCTGAAAACCTGTTTCGCGCGAAAAAAAAAAAAAAAAAAAAATGAGGTGCTGACAACAGCGATAATAAGACGTTTAATTAATCCATCGGACAGGTAATCGTCACCGCAGGAGCGCGGCTTTCCTCGCACGCGGAAACCAATATCGAATTACCAACCAAGTTGAATTACGAAATTGTCCCCACACGTGTGTGTGTGTGTGTGTGTGTGTGCGTGTTATCCGCGTTGCGAAACTGTATAGTTGTTGCGGTCACGGTATGTGTACTTCGCGTTTCGAAAAAAAAAAGAAAAAAAAAAGAGCTGCATTGCTGCACGAAAGCGAGAGATCGAGTGTGGATTTTGTCCGCTCTCCGGATCTCATTACGTGCCAAATTTCGCTGAAAACATTCCACGGTTCGCTAGATCTCCTGTGTGTGAGTTAAAACCGCGATGTGTGCGTGCGTGCGTGCGTGTGTGGCGAAGCGTAATAACATACAATATAATATAACATATGATCTACGATATACGAACGCGTGGGAGAGGGGAGAAAGAGGGGGGGCGGCGGCACGTAATCTCAAATCGAGCGAGACCGCGATACTATACCGTTTATCGAGAGCAATAGCCGCAATCAAACGGCGGGACACCCGTGTTACGCTCCGAGTAACGGGCAAACAGGAGCAAAACGAGTCGCGAATCCGGATAAGGCCGACTCGGAGAAGAGGAGAGGGGAAAGGGTTTGATGCGTTTTTCGTTGCGATCGAAGGAAAATTCGTTCCGCGCTCCGAGAGCCCGTCTCCGTGAAATCACTTATTGGACGTCTATCCGCTGACTGAGCGCGTCCCGCTATATATATCGTCCAAGTCGCGCGAGGGCTTCGGGAACCCCGTGGGCCTGTGGACGCGCGTTGCAACATTATTGCCAAGCGTGTAAGCGCGCTTAAAGGGTGTTATTACGCGTATCCGACGGCCGGGCTCCACGTTTCCACGTGAGCTTTTCACCGCGACGAACAAAAAAAAAAAAAAAAAAGCCTTTCCGACCGTCTCCGATCGCGTTCCCAGATAGACCAGCGGACCGACCGCACAATTATCTCCGCCGCGATTTCCTCTCGAAATTGTGCGAGTTATACACGCGCGCATCCACGACGACAAACGATCAGCTCTTCCCCGCTGATTGCGTCTCCGCTTGATTTCATTAAAAAAGAAAAAAATTGCTATTTACCTCGCGCGAGAGAGTGTACAGAAGGAGCAAAACGTTAATGAGTTTATTAAGCAGAGACGGTTTAATGAGCGATTTTGTATTATATGTTTCAACTTCTTGAGACAGCAGAGCGCTTTAAGACGCGATTTTAAGTACTCGAAAGCGTTGATTCTCCCCTCGTCGATTGTGCGCGCTGTTAAAATAACGCAATTAGTTAAAAGGCGGAGAGACGCGATTGAAACCCGGGAGAGCTGCTCCCGTAACCTAGTCCTAGTCCCTAGTCCCGACTCTTGTAAAACAAGATACGACCGTCGGTATTATCGTCGCGTATTTCCTTTCGTTCCCGCTGCGATTCCATATATATTCTACATATATCTGGTTACGTAACTGTTACATTAATAATTGGTAAAAGATAAGAAGCAGAGGAAAAATTTTATCGATATTTTAATAAACGCGAGTGTAGTTAGATTGAAATGTACGCGCAACAATTGTATAACGATTACGAGCGCGCAATTTCAGCAATCACGAAATGAAGGAAGTGCATTTGTCTGATCATTACATCACGTGTCGATTATCTTAATACTCTCTGATCACGTAAAGAAAAAAAAAGAAAAAAAAATACTCTACCGCAGAGGCTGAAGAATGTAAATAATAGCGAGATGATTACTCGGCGATATATCTCATTTCTAAACTATATACCCGAACAATTAGACGTTTTTTTGTTGCATTATTATCGTTATATATATATATTTTTTTTTTTTTTTCACGCTAGACACACTTGATGCACACCGCCAGATAACGCGCGCGCAATTACGCTCTCCGTTCGACCGACACGCACACGCACGCACGCACGCACGCACGCGCACACACACACACACACACACACACGACAATGCACTTTAATAACTAATAATTTCAGGCGATGCCGATAATTATGAAATCGCGTTCTCGCGCGGCTCGATTTCGCGATTACCTCCTTCTCCTCTCTCGCGATCCGCGCCGCAAAGCCGCCGAAGTTATACACGCGCCAAGTATCGAAATTCTCGCGGAACTCGCTAATTAACGAACGAGACGCGCTAATTACTTACTTGCCGCGGTTGTTTATTTCGGAGACATCGTCACGATGAATATAATAACAAAATGAAAAAGTTAAACTGTTTTTTTACCGTTTCGCTTTGACACATACCTAGTTAAAAAAAAAAACGAATTATTGGTAAATTATTTGTTTATAACGCAATAAAAAATTACGATGTTGTGGTTTTGTAAAAATTCTTGTAAGTTGTAAATTTCTAAAATCACTTTCAAAATCGATTCTTACTAACAAAACAATCGGTGGTAGAACATACGCGGCATCCGAACGTTTCTATCGCGCCATTGCTATAGAAGGAGGATATAGTCTTGCGAACAGTAGGGACAGACGGATGTCGGCCGACGGGCACCATCGTAATTCGATAAACGTACGGATCGGCGATTTTGCGCCGGTTTTCTGAATAGCCGCTCTCGCACACACGGAACGCTTCTCGATCACGTGGCATCATGGCGATTGCCCATGGAGGTGGAAGAGCTTATTGGAGAACGAGCGAAATCGCCGTTGGCGAGGTAGAGAGACGCCGAAGACGGCAAGTGCGCGACAGAAGCGGAGCGAGAAGGAAAGAAAAACGGCCGAGAGGAGCATGAAGAAAGCGTGAGGGAGAGACGGAAAGAGAAAAAGAGAGAGAACGAACGCGCCGATGGACCGAAAGAGGAAGAAACCAGAAGGGCAAAGAGAGGACGGGAGAGAAAGAGAGAGAGGAGGACGAAGAAGGCATCAAGTACAGACGAAGGACAGCGGTGGGAATTAAAAGGAGAGACGGACGACGGCGCACGGAGGTCCAGCGCTTTTCCCTGTTGTAGAGGACTGGACCGCGCGCCGCGGCACAGCAGCCGCCGCGGCGGCCATCTTGCCCTCCGACGTTCTCCTTCCTGTCCTCCTGCCGTTCCTCCTTCGTCTCCACGTCTCGCGAGATGTGTGCAACGGCGCCGAGTACGCTCTCCTCGCGCGCGTCCTCCCGTCGCGTTCTCTATCTTCCGCGTCCTCACCCCGCGCGCCTGCTGCTCCTCTCGCGCGAGCGAGTCCGCGATCCTCGTTGTGTCGAATGACGCGGCAACGCACAATGTTCGATCGGATTATCCCGGCGGATAATCTACGCTAAGGTCATTCCACAATGGACGCGGGGAGCGCGTCACGGCCGCAAAACGCGCAGAGTTGAACGTTCTGCAGTTGTTGTTTTCTTTTTTCTTTTTTGACGCATCTTGTCGGTTGCGACTTGACGTTCTGCATTTTTATTGCGAACTACGCTTTATATGCTAAATCGTAATACTTTTTGCGACGGATTTTATTTTGTGACAGATCGTCACGAAAAAATTCACATTAGGCGCGTTGAATTACAACATCGTGGCAGAATGAGCGATTGCGGCCTACGTTGAAATTAATTTGTGAGATGAATCGCAAATAAATAAAGTGTAAATAGTTTTGACGAACTTGTAAATAAATGATGTACAAGTGAGAAATTAAATCCATTATCGCTATTATTATTTTTCCCGTTGTGTACGCAGCGCCAAGTTAAAATTCATACCACGTATTAGAATTGAAGCGCGCGCAGTTTAGCACACAAAAGACTATTCATACTTGATTAAATGCCAAACGGATCGTTTCGTGGCTCATTGTTGCGGGGACAAGATCGGGCGGCGTAAAGAAGCAATCGACGGCATCTAATTCCCATTCATACCGGCTCTCGCGCTCCAACCGGTCCGGATCGCGGGATCCTTGAATGAACACTAAGAGTGTGGTGTCGTCAAACTAACGTGGAAACAAATCACGATCCGCGATGCGGACGAGCTACGACATGTACATTTAGTATACGTGGCGGCGCGCTTCGCAATTCGTCCGATTCCGCGGCCTTACGATTCTAACTGTCTCCGTCTCAGTCATTCAGCGTTTAAGCGAAGCAACCTCTCTCGGACGTAAGTAATTTACGAGCGCTCCGTATGGAAATACACCGCGCGCGCGCACACACACGCAGAGTATGCAAATGACTTGCCACTCGGACAACACGTCGCGCGGTGTGTTGCTTCATTTTTCCATAGAAAATCGATATTTCTGTCTCACTCGGTGTAAAAAAAAAAAAAACAAAAAAAAAACAAAAAAGATAAAAAATATAGTGGTTTGACATTTTGCAAAAGAGTAATTTTCCATGTAGCAAAAGCGAATAAATAACCGAACACACGTGGACGACAATCCGTTCTCTGTGTGTGTGTGTGAACAAAAAGACACCGAGCTTTTAATATAAACTCGAATGGAAATGGATTGAGAAACGGCGTTTGTTTATTTTTGTCTGATCATTGAAATATATTTTGAACAACGACTCACACACGCACGCAAACGCAAAACTTTCACGTCACTCATCACTTCTCTTGCTTGTTCATTTTGCTTGTCACGGGGAGCACGCTATCAGCGCTATTGCGTCATTCTATCTTTGTTTTACATCTAATGAGCAAAAAAGATAGAATGATGCAACAGCGCTGATGCAAGTGCGCTCCCCGAACGCAGCCCAAATCTAGCTTGAATTTTAACGCGTGCGAAATCAACCATTGGCAATCGATAGTTCGGGGATAGTCGATATTATCGAAGTATCGCATGCATCCCTAGCCGGCGGGCACGGTTGGATTTTCTTGCGTGCGGCTTATGCGTGCCGCCGTGTTTCATGCATGCGTGCACGCACGCGTCTTCCTTATTTTGGCTTTTTGCCCCGTGGCATTGCGCACTGCGGTATAAGGATACGACCGACCGGAGACGACTAATTGGATTTTTTCTGCGAGCTCCGAGGACGCGAGTTTAAAGAGCCGGTGAGGTAACAAAAGCCGGTTCTCTCTCTCTCTCTCTCTCTTTCTCTCTGTCGCCGGAAGCACTTGTACTATGCCTGTATCTCGAGAGAGGAACTCGAATCGCGGCACCGACTGACGCGCGCGAGAGAGCAATAGGCGCGCAACGAGAAAGAGAGCGCCGGTGCCTATTCTCGCGTTCCGGCGATTTGCGATCTGAATGTCGACCGCTCAACGATGCGTGTGAAATAACAGGTATTTGCCGGATGAGAGGGAAAGACGAACCACCACGGATAGGATGGAGAAGCGCGTCCGATACCATATATCGGAGCGGAAGCGAGTGTAAGATTCGCGATGTACCTGTCTAGAACTAATGGGGCGAGGAAAAACATTCTCGCTACCGAAAAGAATCGGAAATTCGAGAAGCCAGAATCGCGATTCCATGTGTGCTCACGAGAAAAATTGAAAGACAACACACACGCACACATCGATACCTCACCACGTAATAACGATCTCCATTAAATCGGATATTAAGTCAATCGATTCTCTCTCGTACTCGACAAAGGAACGTTAGCTCGTTCAATAAGCGTTTCTCAATTTGCATTTATAAACGCGGGGCGTAATCGACGCGAAGGCCATCGTCGTCGGGGAACCGATTCTCGAGATACGATTATTCGCGGGAGCAAGAGCCGGAGAGAGAGAGAGAAAGAGAGAGAGAAAGAAACGAGATCGGTTTTGCCGGCCGGCTATATCGGACACAGTTGTTTTCACTTCTGCAACGCGCGTACGTAACGCTTGTACCAGCGCGCACGCATGCACGTCCGCATGCAAATTCGCCGACCACACGGAGATAGAGAGACGGAAAAGATAGGAGGGCGAAAAAAAAAAAAAAAAGAGATATCGCCTGCCGCAAGGAAATATGTTAACACACGGCGACTGACGCACATACAAAACGGAGTCTTGCACACACGTGTGCTTGCGTGCGCGCGAGCTATATAAGTATATACGCTATATTTGCGCCGTATCATAATCACTCACGAACGCGAGAGAAACAGATTTGTCTTTACGTCAACCGATTTCTATTTGCGACTGATTGCGATACAATTTGTATCGCGGCGCGGTATTTGTCTTCGAACTTTAAACTTTGAAATGTACATTAGGGAAATCGGCGTAAGATAATCGTGAATTTTGCGATCGTGAATGGCGACTCAATTTTTTGCGACAATTCAACGTGTAAATTCGCTTTCATCACTGAATTTATTAGTAAAATGAATTTTTTTGCATTGCATGAAATTATCTTCATTAACATAAAAAGATGAAAGCAAATTATGAGATGTGAAAAAATTACATATAAAAAATGAAACATCGTTAAATTAGAGATTATCAAGCTTAAAATCATCATACTTTAAAATTACTCTTCGTTTTAATTTCTTGTTTTGTAGAGATATCATTAATCCGTCCGATTCTAACCGCGGAAAAAACTTGATTGCTATTGCTTTACAGTCGACACATTGCCGCAAAATCATAAGTCAGTCTTACGATGCACAATGCGGGGAAAAAAACGAAAACAAAAACTCTAGACGATAAGTAATGCTTTGGCGTAATTAAAAAAGAATAAACGCGACAACGCGATATAATCGATGCGGTAATATCGATCGCTTCGAGATTAACCCGGGAGTAGTCGCGCCATTTTTTTGTGCGTAAACGGTCGCGTGGGATGTTTTTTACACCCCAGTTAAAAATTATTGTTATTCATTACATATTAAAAATTATTGATTGTTTTATAATTTATTAAGAACTAAGGACATTATAGATAGAAATTTAATTAATATTTTTTGAAAAAAGTAAACAGAAATCAAGAAAATAAAAACAAACAAAAAAAGAATAAAACAACTACTGTGACGTGAGCTTCATTTTTTCG
>QVOB01000096.1:0-11239 GCA_014839585.1 Pseudomyrmex concolor | reverse complement strand
TTGCAACGCGCAACGCCGAATGCGAGGTATCGGAAAGCCATGGAAATTAATTGACAAGCGAAATTCGCTCATCTTCTCTTTCTCTCTCCCGTGTGCCGATGCATTTCTGAATTCGAATTCTGAAATACTCGTGACACGCACGTACACACTTTAAATCGGCGAGAGGGTGTGCAACGGTGTCGCGACCGGGCTGCTGTCAGCCCCACGTATGATTTATTGCCGGCACGAACAAGCTCCTCGTAATTTACGCACCCCATCATCCCCGCGTCCCTTCAACTCTCCCAGCCTTCGATGTTATTTCATGAAACGTCCAAACAGTCGCGCGGTCGTGTAACGTTGACGCGACGAAAGGAACAATTCGCCTCCCATTCGCGGCGTCACATATCCGTTCAGGCTCGTGACTCGTTATAATTATTCCAAGTTGATAATTATGACATCTACTAGAAAACCGTCGCTCATCGCGGATAATTAATAACGCCAATTTTTATATCACACTGAAATCGATTAATAACGTAATGAGTAATAACGAAGTGTCATGCTACTGCGATTAATTGATTTTTATATCAACGATATCGATAACTTATATGTTATAATAACCGTTAAATGTTATAATGACTACGTGTATGTATATATATACATGTATGCATGTATGTGACATATGTGTGTATTATGTTATAGAATAATTTAACAATGTCAGAGGTGGTAATATTATTAACCACTTATAATTATAATAATAATTAATGTTAAAATTGCTTAATAATAATTGTAATAATAATCATCGATTTTAATAATAATCATTTGTAATAATTAATATCAATTTTAACACAATGATCACGTGTGACAATAATTGATGACTATAAATACAAAAATGACTTTGATATTGACCGAAGCGATAGAAGAAAAAAACATACGACAAGAAAATGAACGATTGCTTTACTTGCTTATCTGTCATTGAAGCTATTCTTGTGTTCGGGCCGCTCCCGTCCAAGTTGACCTCGCGAAACATACGCGATTCTTTGTTGAGGATTACAAACGTTCTTCCTCTTCCTCAACGCGCAATCCTCTTTTCTAAATTAACCTCCCCGACTACACCAACTCACACTACGGTGGAGTCCATTATCGTCGCGAATCGACCCTCTCTCTCAATGAGGGGTGGATCTCTTTTTCTTTACGACGGCGGTTTTGGCAACAAGCTCGTCGTAAATTCGACAGATAATTCTTTTACTGTGGCGCTAACCTACATTACGAACGATTTATTGCAGTTTATAACTTCACGACGTCTTTCGATGACTAAGTTTAACTTCGTGAATTCTGCAAATTCGAAGTCTATACGTGCTTGCCAGGGAACGCGAGTAGCATCTTCATTTCGAGAAAAAAAACGGTCTCACGAAACTAAAAGCGATAATCGCGGTCCCGCAAGATTTCGGTAAAACCGCGACACATTATCGTCGGCGCCAAATTGTTAACAAATAAATTATATACAGTAATTGCTCGACTTCTGACACACGGTGCGCAAAGTGACAGTAAAGTAAGCGAGTTACATAATACATACGGTTATTTGTATAAAATAACCGCACTTACATTTGTCGAGATAGATTCAAGTTAATGAGAAGTTAAACTATATAGAAATTATATGTATAACGCTTAGATATTCGCGCATAATAACATTCCATACGCGTCTACGTTACATTTGCACCGGTAACAAAACGCGTATTGTTATGCCATGTCAGCTTTCTGAATTACTATTCATCTTTACTGACGGGCTGCATGCTATTTCCGCACTGTACCAAGAGAGAAGATGCAACTGAATCGCATCAAAATCTATTTCTAATTACTGCACAACGGGATACAAAACAATTGAGTTAAATTTATAAAAATATCCTGATATCGCATTTGCAAACAAAATATTTTTATTTCTGCAAATTGATCGTGTGAAGTACGTTGCTTCAATTGTCACACAGAATTTATTTCATCTGCCATTTCCATAATTGTACGATTCAGCTACTGCTCTCAGCCGCGATTATTGCATCGTCATAATTCCCCGCGCAAACCGGCTCAAGAATCTAGCTTTCGCGGTTTTAGTAATCCGGTTTGACAATGAAGTGAGAATGACTATTCGCCGACGCGTCTCTCTCTCGTTAGACAATCCCGCCTCTTGTGAAATTCATTTCCGGAGAGTACGCGGGATTCACCGCCGCGGCCGGGTTTACCGCCCGCTTTAATTCCTTTTTTGCATGCATTCTCGCCGACCACTCATTTTCTCGCCAGCTCGCGCGAGATATGACAAAAGCAAATTCGATCGCGCGGCAGCGCGGAGGAGAACGCCGATGAAGAAAATCGGAGCGAAGACGCGCGACCGGACGTGTAAGGCTCGCCCCCTCTTAAATTTGACACTGAATCCGAAATCCTATTTTAAGCGCCGATCCCTTTAATCCGCGCTGGAAACGGATTATGGAGATAATTTCTCCAAGTCCGTTCATCTCCTTCTCTTCTAATCAGCTTTCATGCATTTACCACACTCGATGCGAAATCTTCGACTCTTGCGCGTCAAAAGATAGAAATTGCCGCGAATCCAAATAGAAATCTTCATTTCTCGGGATGCTCAAGCTTTCTATACTTATACTAATGCCCGTTAACGAATCGATATCAATCGCAGACGATCACCGAAAAAAGTCGCTGGACAAAGTAATAAACGTAAAATTGCAGAGTATATTTTTGAGGAAACTACGTGGTATTTTACACATAATTAATAGAAAATTTGAAAATTATCTATCTGTCATATCATCGAAAAACAGATATAATAAAGCGATTGAATCTTATATCTATAGAATCTATAATTTTCCTCTAGCTTACACATTACAGTTTCTGTCCGCAACATCGTAAACGACGTATCGTGCGGAAGCCATTACCGGCAAGCCGAGCCCGATTTCTCCGCAAGGTCGATATCGCTCGTTCACGGTAGAGACGCCGCTTGATCGATATTAATCGCATTCCGGCCGTGGTGACGGCCTTCTCTGATTGACGACGACGACGACGACGATTAATGCGGATCGTCGGGTTATGCTTCAGATAAACCGGCTGATCCCCTTCCGTATATGTGTGTACGTGCGTTTCTCTGCGAAGATAGGGAGCGAGCGCGTGTGGAGCGCGAGCGTATTTACGTTTCCCAATTTACGTGGTCAGAGGCGTGAGTGCGTGTGACTCTCGCTACTTCACGCGCCATCACGCGCACGTGTAGGCACGCGTGTGAGAAACGCGCCTAAGTCGCGCTCACACGACCGACCGGACGGAAAGTAGACGAACGGAATTTCCATCTGCTGCCGGTTGTCGTTATCGCGGACTCAGCCGCAGATCTCGAGGTCACTCGCAGTTGCACGTCATGCTGAATTTCTCTCTACTTCGCTCTCTCGTCTCACGCGGAATCGGTCGGACGAAGAACAGACGTGAATAATTCATCGAGTTCCGACCGCACTTGCAGTCGTCGCTGAGCTCGCGGGGAACAATCGTCTCCCCCCCCCCATCGCCCATTCTTTTTCGTTTTTTCCTTTTGCCTCCCTTTTTATTGTTTTCACTTCTTTGCTTTTGGAATTCATAGTTCGTTAGCGTCAGCCCAAACAGAACGCGGCCGGCATGCATTCTTCGTTAACCGCGAATGCACGGTAGTCACCATCGAGAAGAATTGCGACTCTATGATAGCAGATTGGATTTAACGACGCTATCGTGACTCGACGCTCCGTAAATGACCTTTTCATAACAGGATCAATGTCGCTATTTTAGTCGAGTAACATGTCGGAGTTTTCCTCGTGTCGACTATTAATTTGGTCTAGCTCAGAAGTTTGTCAAACTCATCTTAAAAAGTTTTGTAAGAATAACTGTGTTGCAACTAAATTTGTTAAATAAATAAATATATATAAATATATATACACACGCGCGTAATACTAATCTCTTCTTCAATAATAAAACTATTTATTATTGAATTTATATTAATGGAACAATTAAAAATTATTATATATTACATAAATACATAAACAGACTATACATAAACAAATGACATAGTATAAAATCTTATCGTCTCTGAAAATGGAATAAATATATGTTTAACTAAGTGTGTCGTACATTAAATGTCACTGTTTGTCACAATAACATATAAAATTGTATTTTTTTAAATTTTACATTTGTTCTGATGTTTGAATTGTTTCTATACGGCAAAATCATATATGAAGCATCCAATATTCCCGTTCGATATGAATCGCCTAGCCGATCATAGACGCGATCATGATCTACAACGCGGCAGACACGAAAGTTCGTCAAAGAGCAATTCGTTACACATCAAATTATCTTTCCCAATCTACAGAGCTATTGACAGAGAAAGAGAGAGAGAGAGAGAGAGAGAGAGAGAGAGAGAAGTGTTATATACGGAACAGCTGGTGCAACCAGATACGCCGGCAAAACATTTTCACCTCACTGAATTGTCAACGACATCGCGTGCGCGCCGCGGCTTAATCTGCGTCCAGCTTTTTCCATTCGTTTCGTTTGCCAGTACGGCAGACGTATATCGATTATGTTCGCCGTTTTCAAAGTGGCTTCGTTTGCCGCAATCGCGGGACCGCGTGTTTTTCCCTCGATACATACGGCGAGGTTCGCGGCATAACTGGCTTTTTTTAATGACAGTTTCGCTGAGTCGATGGCGCGATATCGTCACGGGTCTCGTTAGCAAATTCGATGATGGGGCCCGCCGTTACTGTCATCGATCCCAAAATCTCGTTATGCTTCGCGATATGGTATCGTCGAAAACGAAAAAAGAATAGCTACGTCGCCGCAAGGTAAAAATATTGCGTGGTTTTGCAACGGATATATTTCATATATCCGCAGATAACTTCGTTAATTCTGCTTTTAGAAGTCGACAGTGCGCCGTCTATCTTTGGTCCTCTTCAAAGTGATATTGAAGTTTAACGAAATGTGTGCAATTTCTTATTAAAATAAAGTTTTTAGGGAAAAACAGAAAATAATTTATTAAAAAAATAAATTTGAAATATATTTATTTCAAATATATCAAGAACTTGCTACTATTAAGATATTTCGAGAAAGAAAAATTTATTTAGCACATCTGAACTAAAGAAATACAAAATAGAAATATTTCTCGTGTAACAATTGTCAACAACGTTTGTTCAAAAAACTAATTTATTTACAAAGTCTTTACACAGTTTTTACTTACAAGATGTATGTTCTTGATGTTGCTTACAATATTCACGTTTATAACGTTTATAGAACTGACTTCTGATTTGTGATTATCTCAAATGCTGTTCGAGGACAGTTTTTATGGCAGGTTTGACAAGTTTGGCCGTTGTTTAGTGGAAAAATACCTTTAGATTTTTTTCTCTTAAACTATTTAAAAATATCAATGAAAATGTTATTAGTCAATAAGCAAGTCATAATTTGATGAGTAAAATATATTAGTTATTAGATAAGTGGCATCTTAAGATAAAATGTGGTAGAATCTGACAAAAGACGACACGTGTCTGACGGTCCATTTAAAAAAGTATTATTAAATAAATCTGATTGTGTGTGTAAATATATTATACAAACTATTTTATTTTTATACATATATAAATGATAAATAATATAATATTGAAATAATACTATAATATAGTTGAGAGAGAAGAGAGAAAGAGAGAGACATGTGATTTTATATCTTTGAAGTTTCTCGTGTCATTATCAAACAAAGTAGATATATACTCGATATTTTAACAGTATTTACAACGATTTTGAGTAGTTTCTTGAATAATGTCTTATTAAACGATTTTGTTGGTGTTATGATGAAATACAACAAGTATACATACACCGTCTCTGATTTAAAAAAAAAATCGAATGCGCAAAAATCCTCCAAAACCGGTCGTTGTCGAGCTCGCGCACGTTAACTCTCTGGACGGCTGATTTTAATCCGTTAAATGCCATTTCCTTGTACACGTCAGCTGCGAACCGATGAGCTTCAGAGGCATCGAATGTCCGGCGCTTCGCCCGCCATTTACTGCTGGGAGCTAGCTCGCCGTTCTCGAGTGCTCTCTTACGCTATTCCGCGCCGATTGCATTGAATTCGCGTTTGTGTGCGCCTATAACGCGATGCTCGTGTCTGCAAGCCCGAAATGCATTCAATTGACCAAGCGATAGAAATAAAAAGAAAAATCGGAATTATGAAAATTTGACTCGTTGTCGAGCAAAAATGCTTGTCATTGAGCATGAAATGTATGACAATGCATATCAAATAACATCTTTTATTGTTTAAGATATTGATGCAGCTTCATGTGTTAAAGCATTTGTGATACCGACCGTACATCATATATTTGATGACATTGTATCACTCAACTAATAAATCATGACACGTACTTTGAAGTTAATACGATAGTTCATCTACGCCGAATAGCGAATCTCTGGCGCATTGTGAAACCATGAGAAAAGAATAAAGTTGCATTTATTCGCTCGTAACTCACGCGATATACATCAGCAAGTATTCTATAGTCCTCGTCGCGTACATGCACGTCAGATGACAATCCCTCGGCCAGAATGTGGCGGGATAATATTTCGTAGTTTATCCGCCATTGGACTCACGTGGGTTGGAAAAGCCCCGAAAGGCCGTTCATTACGTTTGCACCGAGTGTTCGTCGCTATCCGCGAGATATCTCTGCGTCATTCCAACAGAAGAGAAATAGAAAGAGAAAAAAAAAGAGAAAGAGAAAAGAAAACGCGGATACGAACAAAAGAAAAAAAAAGGGGGATATTTGAGAGCGACGCGAGCGAACACTCTCGATGCGAGGGACTTTTCCCTCCGCGAGACTCGTAAATTCTGGTGTGTGCGTTCGTATACTAGTAGTTTCTTTTTTTTTTCGCGGCCGAGGCGTGACGCTGCGCCCGGTTATAATTAACATAGGATGATGCGGTATAAATTACAATTATACTTGATTTACAAGATGCGATAGTCGCGAGTTGGATAGTCGCGCCTCTCTTCGCCGCTGATCCCTCTTTCGCGTCTTCGTCGCTCTTTTCGTCCACCACACTTCGCGCTTTTAAAGCCTCTAATCCTCCGGGGTGGTATCGTCGTCTATTTCCGCGCACTCCGGATGACCCTTTTCACAGAGTACTGCTGAATAAACATATCCGCGCCAAACCGCGCCGCGTTGCGCGGCTATTTAAAAGCGATGTTAAAAGTCTTGCTTTGCAACGCGTTTGCATTCTCACGTTGCACCAACGCGTCGCGCCATTCGGTTGCACTGTGTGCGTAACGCTTTTATATTTCGTACATATTTCAACTTACCATCTACAAAATGTAACAAATCTTTACGGCTTTTAAAAAGTCAGTTACGCGTACGACTTTTTTTCGCAAAAATCCAACTCCAGCATTCCAAGAACAAGAAATAAAATTCTAACAGAGAAAAAAATATATTGAATTACAGACTTCTATGACTTGGTCGTAAGTTTTTTAAATAGAAATATTTTACAGAGTAATTTATTCAAAGCTTTTTAGAAAATTACGGAGGCTAAATATATATGTATATATCTTGTTTCTTGTAATCGCGACAAAAGAATTTAAAGAAATGTGCAAGAACCTTTCCAATTTTGCCGAGAAATCCTGACAATCTTTCCCGTAATACACAAACGTAACTATAGATCCAGATAGCCGAGTAAAGCTGAATCTAAGACACATCGTCGGGATTTCACAGAAACGGTTTGCATGTCTGAAAATGTATGTGCCAGGCCGTACCGAGTCACGTGCTAGTCAACGACAGCAGGAGTCCTCTTAATTATGCCACCGAGTTCTGCACGAGACACAATATGGAAGTTTAGGTTGGGTTAATAATTTCAGCTGTGCTGAAACGTGCATGCCGAACTTCTACAGAAGAATTCAGACGGTACCAGGGATGCCTTTAGGTCGTTATCACGCTAACAAGAAACGTGTCGCACCTGTCCGGAAACGATTTGACTTTCCTTGACATGTATTGTGTTAAACACAAAATTATAAGTGACTCATAATTTGTTTTTATATGTGTTTTATACGTGTTTTACAAGACTAGCTACAGCAAACTGTTAGGTGATTGAATACTATTAAATGTAAATTATGAATCGATCTTCACAGACAGCTTAAGTGTTTTCTTATTAGAACACAATATTAGATAAATTCACCTGCGTGTTTATTTGAACTCAACCATTAACGTAAATGTTAATTGTTGCGTAACAATTATTTAGAAGTTAACTGTTGAAAATTTTCAAATAAATGGAAATAGAAATGTTTATCATCATTTAGAAAAAATCAAAACGCAGTTGCATTCTGTTACGCAATCGCGATATACGCAAATGACACGGATCAGCAAAAACGTTAATGCAAAGAAACTTATATATGTTGAGAGTGTGAGTTTCGTGTACTTGTGAAATCGCTTCGTCTCCGAGCGAAGGAATGTCTATTCTTTAGCGTCTGCTGATCGTTTTCGTCAATTCGCAATAGTCACGCACACCGGCAGTACCATCGCGGGACAATATCAGCGTTTTTATTACGGCAGCTCTGGTAATCCAAACGAGTGAACTCCGAAAGCGGACGTGCCATTATACGCGGTTAAAGCAATTTCCGGAAATCCCTCGTGACGTTCGACAAATGGACTGCAGTCATAAATAGTTTCTGCGGTTACAAGATAAAGTACAAGAGATGATCCTTCCGTTTCGTTCGTTCTCCCACGCTTTTATCAAAGATTAATGTGCTTTTTTATTATTATTACAATACTTATAAATGTGTCTATTTTTTTTTAAATTCTACTACAATATGTATGAACTGCACGCGCATTTAGATGCGTTCGCTTTGAGTGCTTACGCGCTTTGAGCGTCAGTCTATCTTTGTTCTACATTTAAAGAGCAGTGAAGACGGACTGATGCTTAAAGCGCATAAACGTCCAAAGCGAATGCATTCTTAGTAGCACATTTATCGATAAGAATGAAGTGAGCCAATATCTGCATCAAAATTATTTTCGCGTTAGCAAAGTTATGAAGGTTTAGGAATGTTGATCCAAAACTAATAGAGAATCCAGTTTCTAATATTAAAATAAATAAATAAGCCATGGCTTTTTACTTTAATTAAACATGAATTTGTTAAAATCAAAGAAAGAATAAATTTCATAAAATAACCACTAATTAACATAATTTATAATTTGATTACATAAGGATTATTAACGGAAGTGTTAAGTTTATCGAATGGTATAAATGTTTTGTAAAGAGTTTGTCATTTAAATATTCATTACTGTCATATATAGATTTTTTATTCGTAGGTTTTACTAATTGCGAAAATTGATAGATATGTATACACGTATCTATGTGAGAGGAAGTTTTAGATTTTGACCCGGAATCCTGAAGTTTCTTGTCTCTTTTGCTCCGAAAATACAACAGAATTTATTTTATTTTTTCTTTTAACAGTTTACATAGAAAATAATATATTAGACTAAAATTAAACAATTATCTGTAGGTAATTTAGTAAAACACTCATTAACTTATAAATATAAATAAATTTTAATTATATTATTATTATAATCGGTAATTTCCCTTTTATATACGTACATATCAGAATAAATAGTATTGGTTGATTAAAGAATCAACCAATAGATGACCGCTAAAAAAAAAGATACATAACAAAATAAACAATTGTATTTACACGTTGTATCTTTTATAGGATTTATGCAATTTAATGAAATGTATCTCTTTACACTGTAAAAAAAAGCGAATAAAGAATGAGAGAAAAAGAGAAATTCCACAGTTTCAGTCCACTGACTTTACTGAGTTTTTCTGGAGTCGCGGTTATCAGAGACGAGCGTGCAATAACTGAACTGCTTTCACTTTCCGTCGAGGCACGAATTGACCACGTTCCGAAGTCATGTAATAATGAGAAAACGAGAAAGTTCTGTTCTTTTTCATCAGTAACATAATGTCAAAACAAAATTTTGTTATTATGAAGAGAACATGTAATTCTCTAATATTTCAAATTATTCCTTCACGTTACTTTATACAAACACAATTTATTGTTTACAATGTTTTACAATCAATCTAGTAAGAACGCACATTTGCTTCTTATCTCTAGATACACTGAGGAAAAAATATTATTAATTCAACTAATTGCGTAGTTGAGTTTCACTTTAACAACTTTTTTTTTAATGTAGATATATGCATATTTACGCAACGTGTCTACTGATAATGTTTATCTGTTCTAAATACTTACAGATAAAATTCATTAAATCGTCTTTTTAATGTAAAACATCATACATATACAAGTAAAAACTTATCTCAAATATAAATATACATATATATGAAGATCACAGGAGAAGAACGTAATAAGTCACATTTTCCTGATTTTTTACTCAAGAATTTTTCGCTTTAGATAATTAAAATACTCCATTTCAACTACCAAATAACATCAAAACCAGAAAATAAAAAAAATGGACTTATCAAATTCTTTTCTTGTGGTTTTTATATGTAAATATATATATAAATATATATTATATAATATATAAAATAAAAAATATAATATAATATATTTAACTATATATTATTTTATATATTACACTATATATTAATACATATGTACATAATTTTATATATATATATATTTTTATCAAGTTTCATATTTAATGATCCAATACAATTATTTCAATACAATACATTATTTTAAAATGAAAGATCAATGGTGAAGATCTGGTTTGTATAAAAATTCTAATATGTGATTAAAAATGTTATTTTTTGTGTGTATTGTGTCAACAGTCAAAGTTGAACAATATAAATAGTGTATCTTCTTTATTAACAATATAAATAGTGTATCTTCTTTATTAACAATATAAATAGTGTATCTTCTGTATTCATACGTTTTCAAGTTAACTTTGTATATCTGCCACTTGTGTATTTTTCTAACAACTTTTAATGTAATTAAATCCACTGATGATGACTTGCAATAAAGTTGAAATGTCTGGATTAATTACAAGCAACGGTTATTTATTGCACAACATCTCGGTTCAAATTTGCTCATCAAATCATATATTACAATTATTTTAATTTAATTTCGTATTAAATAATCTCTTTTTAAATTTCTCTTTTTGACGTAGTCACGTGTGATATGCTGAACAAGCATAAATTACAGTCAGTCAAGTAAGAGCGTGGTCGGGTAAATTTATGAAAAAATTTATTAAATGAAATTTTTATATTTATATATACATTGTAC
>QVOB01000095.1:0-15029 GCA_014839585.1 Pseudomyrmex concolor | reverse complement strand
AATGTAGTAGTATTTTATGTTGTTGCATAAGAGATGATCGAGAAAATCGAGATCCTGATTATTTGCACACGCTTTTTCAGATTATCACGCAAAGTATCCGTCTCTCAAGTAGAATGGCGCGCGCGTAGCGCGCGCCTGCGTTGTGCTAGTCAAAGAGAAAAAAATTGAAATATGGAGAGGAATATCGTGGGATCATGTGCAACTCCCGCACATGCGCATTTTAGTTTAGCTATAGAAACTATAGCTAAATATCGACTAAGAAATGAAAGCAAACTGAACTGATATTGAAGACCTCATGCGGTTGAAGTACGAATCTGCGGTCATGTGTGGATGATATTTTATCATTCGCTGGTATATGCAGATCCTTTTGGAATGATGAGTTTTATTACAATACTTCAAAGTAAGTGTTAATAATAATTTAAAATTAATTACTTTAAAACTTGTAATGTCAACACTATAACATTAGAATTTTCATCTCGAACAGTCTGGAAGAATAATTGTTAAAATAGATTTCGATCATAGGCAATTCTGCAGATGTGATAAATAAATTGCGAGATATATATCGCACCTGTAGGTTTAATTGTTACCATCGCTCATCAAGCAAAACAATGAAAAGTAGAAAAGAGATAAACCCGAGAGAAATGAAAAAGGGACAGCAGCGGAATGTCCAGTTTTTGTGCAGCAGTTACTTATCTTAAACGAGCTAAGATTCTTGCGCAGAATAGCGCGTAGTCTTTCTACGATCTCTAGTTACGATCGATTTTCCGATCAAACGTCTTCCCGTCGTTTTTTCGATCGCGGTCACGGCGCGGTACATTTAAATCGTGAATAATTCCACTCGTTCGTTTAAATCGTTTGTGAACAGCGATAATGGGATTGTTAGCTATTAGTTTTTTTTATTTTTCAAATTATTCTTAAAACATCAACTTATCCCAATTGTATTGCGCGTTATGAAATAACTTTCTTATGTAATAGTTTGGCCGCGGAGGACAGTGTATTAGTGCTGTATCTACAAGAAAAGCACCAACGTATGGTGGCCCTTTTTCTGTCTCACATTTAGAGAACAAACATCACCGGTTTTAAAACCGAGACGCACGGAATTTTAATGATGTCTTGTCACACGTCCAAGTACGGTCTGCGGAATGCTCCTGCGATATAAAAGATACAGTTAGTACAGTGTAAATTGGTGAAGAAGTCAGTATAAAAGAAACAAAAATGATTTCTTGTCACATAGAGATTGCATAAACATTGTTTAAATGCTCATTTGACATAGTCAACACGTTTATGAAGAGAACGGATGATTCTCTAAATGCCAGAAAAGAATATGATGAATCAAACAGCATCCTACGAAGAATTTTCACGTCGGTTCTTAAAGAATTATATTTACCACACAACTAATTGTCATTATCTCCTATATGCATATTGTAATTAACTATATTAAGCTAATACTGTAAATTCACACAATATTTAACAGATACATACATAATATGTATTAATCAATACATATATACAAACTGCTTGTACATATGATCTCGTGTGACATTTTGGAGAGCGTGTCAAAAGAAAATTTGCACGTGTGTGCGAACGAGACCGATAGCGAGGAAGCATGCGGTGGGGGAAAGGATGAAAGAACGGAAACACACGCTGGAGAAAGACGCGACGAGGGGCCGTAGTATGACGAACGCGAGGCAACCGGCGACGATGGTGCGGCCAGTCTGCGCACAGACATCGATCGAGGTTCACGTACCATCCACTCCCCGAAATTCCCGATTGTTTTCCGAATTGCGATTACCGCGATACGTCACGTACAATAAAAGAAAAAAAGAAGAGAAAGATAGAAAGAAACACGCCGCGGGATCTTATGCGGCAATCGTGAATTGCGTGCGCCGTGACAGTGCGATGACACCTGTGCTTTTCCGACAGGAACGAACCGTCATACCGCAACTGCGGGAGTATTTTTTAGCGGTATACCGTAGGAATTTAATATAGCAACCAGACGACATATCCGCAATTCCGCCAGTTTCGAGTTTCGTGTTCGATAAAGGTAAGTACTAAAGTTTGCACATGCTTTTTTATTTTTTCTTAAAATAATTACTTCAAATTAAAACATTGCATTATCATATATTGCAAAATTATTTGTCAGAGTACATTGGCGATGTGGCTTAACGCACGAGTCAATGTTATTCAATAAATAAAGACAAAAAAACATTGAACGCAAATGAGAGACATTTAAACGTCATGTAAAAGGACCAGCCAGAAAAAAACATCACATAAAAATTTTGTAAACGGAATATATAAAAGAAAATTGGAAAAGATTTGTGAATGAAGAGTTTTAAAATACACGTTTAAATGTTTTTCTTGGGAAAATACTGTTATAATAAACGAAAAAATGAAAATAGGTGCTAGATGAAATTACATCGCTGGGGCGTTTACACCTGCAATTCCTGGCCAATCGATCGCCAACAATTTTGCTGGATGTTTCTGTATATCGCTTTCAGCCTATATTCGGAAGCATTTCGCGTTATAGCCTCGGTAATAAAGGTTGTACCACACTAACGACACACGGAAATCTTTTGCTACAACATATTTCAGAAGTGTACCATAAACGTGAATGTCACGTCAGCTGGCGTGTGTAATAGAGATAAGAATAATTCACATTGAAGGAAAAATTGCTATGACAACACTCTTGCACACCACGCCATACATAGTCTCACACTCATATAGAGATTGTTTTAATAACGTCGAACAAAATTACAAAGTAATAATAATAGAAAATTAGATAGAGAAGAGAGACATTTAAAAGAAATACAATAATAAGAGAATAATAACAAGATGCAGAGTATTCTCAGTGTAATTGCATAATTGAAAATGACGAAGTTTTGCGGTTATTACAAAATTTCGCTATTTATCGTATTCACCGCAACGCTTTTGAAAATGACAACTCACGGGATGAGACGTTTTTTACTTGAAACAAGCAGCTAATCTAGATTTTCTCACATTTTTTAATTTTAAATGTGATTACGAAACTAGTTTTGCAGCTTTGATAGCAGCAATGATACGCGGACAATAATGAAAAGCAACAAAACGTATATCACACCTTTCAATTTCTTTCCTTCAAATTTAAAAAGAAACTTTTAAATATAATATTAATATTAATAATGTGTAAAAAAATATATAAAAAATTTTATATTTACAAAATTACATAATATAATTTAAAGTTTGTTTCGTCTTGCAATCTTATTTTCTTTTACGTTATTGTGAGTACGATTATTTTCTATTTTGCTACGGTAAACATCTGGTTTGGAGGGCTTCAAACTCATGTTTAATAAATCACATGTCTTACATCAAACTAGAGAATGGAAATAGTAAGAGAGAAAGATCGATAGCGACGCATTCATTTCACTGCTATAAACGCCTGTATAAACTGCAATGCACACACACGTGAAAGCGGTCGATTGGCTTTTACTTATCGCATTATTTCGCATACGTTTTGTACATTCACGGCCGCGCGAACATTGTTGCATATTTTAAAATGTGCAAATACAAATACTTCTCGAGTTTAAATTTCGACATAAATCAGCTTTACGATCCGTCTACATATTTCTTAATACGACAATCAGTTTACATTTATCTTTGAAATTGTTGACTCTCCTTTTTTGAGAAGAATAATGAATTTTTGATATATATATTTCTTTATATCGTCTTTTCAATTTAAGAAAAAAAAGTTTTATTTTTTTTCTGATAAAATTCTCTCTCTTTTTTTTTATACTAAGTAAAGAAGCTACCGGATGGGCTTGTTCGACAAAGTGCTCCTTGTTTCGATATAATTACAGCGATTCTTGGTATCGACGCTGCAACGATGTCATGTAATTAACGCGCAATTGCCTTTTTAGATGCATTTTTCTTCTTGTACCTTTGTATCTTCAAAAGAGACACGATGTTTTTTATTGAATTAAATTTTGTCAAACATTATTTCCGTGAAATAAGATTGACAAAAGTAGTTGAATAAATCCGAATAGTCAAGAACAGTCGGACTATAAAAGCTGCAGGTTCCAACCTGCTGATTAATAAAAAACCATCTCGAGCTTGATACGCAAAGATAAGACCTTCGTTCTTCGTGATGAGTTGCTTTCGCAACCATCAACGATTACTGTCGCTCTCTAGAAATTGCCGAGCCTTCCTCCAAACACGTGTATTCATATTCACGCTATATTTCTCGTCAACGTTTTTTTGTAAATGTTATTTTCTCGCGGAAATCTCTGGTGACCATCTGTCAGAGCGACTCTCTGCTCTGTCGCGCGCTCCGATGCGTTTCTCGCTAGTTCGCGACAACCGCGTAAACCTGCTCGACGCGTTCCTCGATTTTTTAATTATGTTAATCGCGATTTACGTTACAGCAAGATTTCTCGGGCCATTAAATGCGTCCAAGAAACTCTCGAATTGTCGAAGTTCTTGCGGGTATACTGTCCTACTGTTGTAATATTTTAACGTTCAGCTATTCTTTTATACAAGCGCTTCGTTTCTTCGGTTTTATTTCGTGAACGCATACAATAATTCATGCACTAACCCATAGAAAGTAGCAAAATCGCAGTGAATTTACTCTACCATGAGTAAACGCAGTGTTACGTGTGAGATTTACTACAAAGATTATTTTTTCCGGACAATCGACAACCTTTACGCTCTAGTGAACATTTCTCTAATCTTACTATAATTTATGCATTACGTAATGCATAGCTTTGTGTTGAACTTTCATAATTGATAATGTAAAAACTACTAAATTGATAATGGTAATAATCGAGTTAAAGTATAATTGAAATAAAGCAATTACGAAAAAAATAATTTAAGAGTGGCTAAAAAGTTATTAAAAGTTATAAAGACGAAACGTATTATTTATCGCTTTTTGTACAAATCCAATAAAATTCAATAAAAAGCGTTGTCTTTTTGAATGACGCGTAGGTAGAAAGATGGCCATCAAGTCGAAATTCCGGAGTGTTGTTGATGACATCCCGCGATGCATCGGCTGCAACGTCGTGTATTATTGTACCTATACACACTCGAGAAAGAGAAAAAAACGAAAAGAATTAGAGGGAAACACGCGGTCGTTCGTATCGTAAATCATCGTCGAAAATACAATAATACGGGGGCAGAAGGGGTACGCGGTCATAAACCAAATCGCATCAGTTGACTCCGCTTGACCCCTGAAAGTCCGGTTCACCTTCTTTGGGGGCTTTTGTGTGACACATTCATCTCTTTATGCCTTTTTCGACAGATTCTATCGCGACAGACCACTGGGCACTGGTTTGTAATTTTAAGTAGATGCGTCTGTCCTTTCCAGAGATATTTTTCAAGGTTTCGCGCTGATTTGTGAAAAGATAGAGTTACGAAAGAGTTGATCGTCTTGACGCGAAATAGCGTCGAAAGACAGTCACTCTGGAATTATAGTAACGAAACTGTATGTAATACGTTTTGTGAGATATTGCACAATTCAAAATTCTCGTCTTCAGGCAGTTTACGATAATTTTATTGTGACCGCGCGAGATAATTGCAGAAATAATGTAGTCGAAACACAAGACGGCTTTCGCTTTTGTTCTTTGACTTGAAGTTTAATCTCGCCTTGCTGTATCGAATCACGTGATTACAAATTGATAACATCAGCGAATTAACTAGCACGGCCGAATCAGTTTGCACAACCACGCGGCTTTCACGCAATGCGTGCGTAAAGTTGCAGAATGTGATCGAGTTTGTTTGAAGGATTCTGAAAGATTTAATCGCGCGATTTAAATAAATTAAATTTCCACGGTTTCTGTTTTCTTTCGTTTTTTCTTTATCTGTTACATGCTTTCTAGGCTGTTATCAGTTATCAGATCGGACACATATTTGGGGGAATACTTTCTCGGCCAGTCACGCGCCTTCGTGTTGCGCGCCGCGTCGCGCCGCGCCTGAAACGAGTGAAAGTATTCGGAATTCTTGCGGTCAGTTTGACTCGTGGGCTCGCCACCGAGAAAACTTACGCAACTCGTGTAGAGTAACAGGTGTATTGCATGTGCAATAACGTGTCTGAAGGATTCAGAGGTCATTTGTACTCACGGGCGGAACGGACATACTACTGCCACACGAAACACACACTTCGGAAGTGAGAGTATAATTGATAAACCATATCGCCGTACAAATAAATCTCTCGTGTGTATAATAAATTTGTATAATATATCTTCTACACTTTCTACGGAATAAAAGTACATTTATGTAAACTGTATTATGTACTTAAACTTATACAATAAATATTGTGCGCGATTTAATAGTAAAGTTTAACAAAAACAAAAAGATTAAAAGTTTACCATAGATGAAATTTTTCACGAAAGATTTGCTCATAGCATATTTCAACATGAAATTTATTACAGTCTGGGAGATAATGAGAATTTAACATGATACAATAATACATTACATTACTGAAAAGAGAAATAAGAAAAATTAAACAAGATTTTTCCAACCAGTTTGCGAGCAAATGTGATTAAGATTGTTAAAATTACTGTACAGTGCAAGTATCACGTTGATCTCACAATTAGCGGCATGACGGAGTTAATGAATCAGGAGCATTTTTTCTACTGCTTCAGGAAACTGACAAGGTTAAATGCGGCGCGAACCTAAGTTGAGGGAGACTCGAAAGAGATACTCGGTTGATCTCACCGGATGCACGCGATCTTGGCGGAGCACCCCGTTCGACATGCATCGAGCATGTGTTCGATTCTGTTTTCGCGGCGGACCAGAGCGAGAAAGCCTGCGTTTTCAAGCGAGACGAGAACGCAAGGTTAATCCAGTCGCTCGCTCTCGAACGCTAATCGCGTTTCTCTCTTTAATCGTTTGAAAATCACGTTGTATTGATCACAACCCAACCGGAACTAAATAATAACACCTGACGTTAGTATCTTTTTGCAGAAATTTTCCAAGTAGTTAATCAATCGAGAGTATATTGATTGTGGCAATAATTATTGAACTAGGTTTTTGTTTGATTTTTGATTCGAACATGTGTCTGAAGACAAAAGTTTATTACGCAACGGAACAAACAGATACTATTTGTATAAATTAAGCGCTCTGTTTATACATCTTTCTGTAATATTCAAGTGCTTCTTCTAAACATTTCAGAAGTGCCGACGATGCCCACTATCGTCGGCATAATTCCATGCGAAGCCCGGAAAATGTCTGATTTTCTAGTCGCCTTAGTCAATTTCTCAGCTTTGTAAATAAATAATAGGATTTAACTGATGCCGATCAAGTGATGCAAGCGTCATCAAAAGCTAGCATCGTGCATTGACCTCCTCTTGGCATTCATTTATTCGCCGCGCGATGTAACTTGAACGTAATTAACACAGCGCACTCAGAACTGGATACGAAACCAGCTTAGAATTATATGTAATAGCACGTTTACATGCGACTATCTATACACGGGCATATAAAACGCTCTAAAATACTGTCGAACACCTGGGCATTAAATCGTTATTCTCGCTCGCTATTTCTAACCAGTTGCTAATAATGTATAATTTAATTCACTATCAAGTTATCGATCACGTGCATACTCTTGCAACAATTATTACACTAAAATGCAATATCCGTTAATTGCCGACCTCGAGAAATTCTCGCAAAAGTTGCTCTCTTTCGCCGTCGTAATCAAGAACGGACCGATTCATGTTTCCACTGAATTGTGTCATTACTACACTTGTCGTGTTGCAATGTCGTGCAGGTGCCGGACGTTCGTGCGGCGATGTCGGATCTTTCTCGGGATGGGGTCAGGATTTGGCGGCGCGACAACGCACGCAAGAAACCTCGAAATAGCAGCCGCGGGTAGAAACTTGGAGTTATAGTTAGCTCCTCTTATAGTTAGCCGCTGACTAGCGCTCTGCAGAATGCGAAACGAGTGTGTTTTCTTTCTTCTTCCTTCGGCTGAGTTCATTTTACACATGCCCTTTCACTTCTCTTAATTCTCACTTCTAAACTTCGTCAATTTTTTTTCTTCTCTTGTTCTTTCTTCTTTCTTTATATTTGCCGCGAATATATGTCCATCTTCTTCCTTCCCCCTCTCTTAACTTTGTCTCGCGCGGCACTAACGGAATCTCGGGAAATGAAAACGAAAAGGAAAAGCATGGATGCGTACAGCAATCGGCAGAGAAATGCCTTTACAGTTACCAAATTCAAAGTTACTCAATAATTTGAAATAAACTTTTCATCTTTATGAATCTTTTTTTATATTATCTATTAACTGCAGAATATTGTAAATGTGTATATGACAATTTATTGTAAAAATATTTGCGCGCGCAAATAAAAATTAGGATAAATGGAGAAACAAAAAACAATCAAGATGTAGCAATCGAACTTATAGACGTAGCAATTCTAAATCTAGTGCCTGGGGAGAAACATTTATGCTGGTTAATGTACTCTCTTGACAGACGTTTATTCGAGAGAGACTACGGATGCTGGAAAGCAGAGCGTGCATCCTGCTGCAGCATCCAAAGCGCGCGCGTGTGTCTCGTTTATTTATTTTCATAAATAAAGAACCATTCATGCTCCGCATCTGTTAAATATTATATTTGCCTCATTGACTGCAACGACGTGCAAGTTAGTTCAATATAATTTGCTTCGATGTTTTCTGTCACCGTTCTGCATCGACTACTGCGGCGAACATTACGACATCAGGCTTATTAATTTTGCTCTCGCGTACACATACCAATGATGATAGAACAAATAAACAGTGAGAGATATTTATTCGCGCTGCTGTTGAAAAGCATTAAATTCATTAAATATACGTACAACACAAGTAATGCACGTGTGTAACTGCGTTACAAGCAGAAATCTGTACTTTTATAACTTATCTTTACAGCTTAATAATCTTGTTTATTAAGTTTATCGGGCAGTAACTTACCGGAATTATATAATTCAACACATTTACCAAATTTCTTAATCATTATTATAACATTATTATTTTAAGGCATAAAAATTTTCCATATAGATACTTTTTGGTGTTAAAATTGATTTTAAGACAAAAAAACAACAATTGTTTTGAGAGATTGAATTTAAAAAAATGAACAAAAATGTTCAAATTGATTAGCGAAGGGAATTTACGCAAAGGGTAAATTTCTTCTCTCGTCAGGACTTTATCATCGCCGTAAATCGTAGCGCGAAGATATCAGCGTGGCATGTAGTAAAAGGCTCGTACACACCTTCTAAGTACTTTTCTAAGTACTCAAGCCCAAATTATAACCAGATCGAACCATCACATTTATCATGACCGCTAGAGACATAAATTTAATCAACGACTTGTGCAACGTCGTGCTTTCAACACCTTCGTATATTTCCATCTTGTTGTTTTACCTACTCATGTCGACGCTGGTAAAAGCTCTGATGTTTATTCGATGCGCGCTGCTTGTGAGAGAGAGAGAGAGAGAGAGAGAGAGAGCTGATTTATATTATAAATATATATATGTATATTAAATTATAAAAAATATCTTACTTTATATATGTACATATAAATAAAAACCTGATACGAGATGTCTATATGTCAAAATAAATCTTCACTCGATATTAGGTTAATGTAGTCTGACCATAAATTATAACATGCCGTATGTGTCAGGGAATAAATTAGACCTTTCATGAATAGCGGATTGTTTGGAAAACGATGCCAAGGAAAATAGTTCGTACAAGAACATGTTATTACCCCTTCAAAGTAATACTAGTTCGCAATCGTAATTAGCATAAGATAATCAATGCGGCTCGAAATGAAGATTGCATCCACACGATGTTAACATGAAATATTCATTCGCCGATAGTTTACGTGATATTCTATGTTCGTTCGATCGGTCTCAAAGACAATGACTCGATGTGATTGGCACATCTCGTCGTAACAATGTGCACCTCACAATGCAAATTCTTTCTTCGACACGCATTGATTTGACAGAAATATAAAAGAAGATGCCGCGTGGGAAAGAAGACAAAACTCTGTGTCCTGTGAAGCGAGAAAACTCTCTCGAATGCGTGACGATTTCTGTTAATAGTAGGTATAGGGAGAGAATGAAGAGCACAACTGGCAAGTGTAGCATCAGTCTATTCGATAGCCGTTCGATTCGTACGTTTGCCCTCAGCCTGAAGATCGCCGTTCTCCGTCTTGCTCGTTTCCTTTTTCTTTCACTTCTCTCGACATCAGCTTCGCTCGACCTCTAATTCTCAAGCGAACAAAAACTTAATCGGTCGCTTCCTCTGTTCGCTCTTATGGTTACCACGAGAGTAACAGAGAAAACAGGAGGAGAAAGAAAGAAAAAAGGAAAAAGAAGCGAGAGAGAGAGAGAGAGAGGAAAAGAAGACATGACAAGCCTAGAGGGCTAGTGCGATGATAGCAAGGGGAGAAGAGAAAACCGAGAAAAAAAAAAGAAGATGAAGTCGAAGCTGGCTTTTCCTGCAGGATACGATCAGGATTACCTTCGGCGTAATCTCCGTATCGCAGTAGCTATAACCGTCTGAATTCATTTAGCCGATACGTGTAGGTGCAACATAAGCTGCTTACAGCCGGTTTTACTTTGAAAGAGGCACGCTTTCTCAGCATGCAGTTCAGAAATCGGGTGTAAAAGCACATAATCGAGAAATGTACTTTTGATACAGGAATAAGGTACATAGAGAATGAGCGTGATGAAAGTTGATTTGCGCTCAGAAGAATACGGGAGAACGTATACGGTTAATCTATAAAACCGAAGATTATAGATATTATACAAAACAGCCGGAAGCTGCGAAAGAGAGTGACAGCGTGGAAAGTAATGCCAGATGTTTCGCCGCTTGATTGCTCATCCTTGACCAAGAGCGGAAGATGATACCGTTTCGAATCTTGGTATTTCTTTTAGAGAAGAAACCGGAGAAGAGTGATCCGTGTGGTTCCGATTACTCCGATTGCCTATTACGATTTAAAGGAAATAAAAAAGCGCAAAACGCAAATATGACTTAATAAGACATCGCGTGTGCAAAAACTATTTATTGGTAACGGCTATGATGGAACCACTTTATGCGAGAGCCATCGATAACCTCGCGTACAGGATGTAGAGGCGTGGTGCGCGCATAAATAAGACTACGTGCGTTTCCACATCTCATACCTGATCTTTCATCAAACACGCGCTCCACCTGCTCTGACCCCCGCGCAGCTAATGCGCGGGGTCAGTCGGCACGCGCCGCTATCTAGATATGTTCTCTCGTGCTGGTGTGTATTGTTGAAATTACTTTTCACATATAGACAAGATATAAAAAACACGTCTCATGAAAAATTTTTAAAACACACAATGGCATTTAGCTTTGATGTTGATTTGCAGTAACTTTAAACATTAATATTTAACGCGCATTATCTTAATATTATAAACATTTGTATACAACGACAATTTTAACTAGATCCGATCAAAAATATTGAAGAGAAAGACACGCGCGCTCTTGGATCTTTCATTATTACACGCACAACGATGCAGCAAAAAATCGTAAACCATCACGCGCCGCGGGTTTACATCGCGACATAAAAAAGCTTATTTACGCCTCTCGTAGTTTTTGTTCATGCTTTCCTTCGCGTATACTCCATCCAAATGGATGATGCAGCGCGTTCCTCGCGCCGTTGCACAAAGGATTCGATCCGCATGGTCTTGATTCACCTGATTTTGCATCCTCGCAATCACACATTCACCACGTGTGCCGCAAGAAGCTTCCTTGAAACGTTTGCGGCGTGATGCAGTCAGTATACAGGCAGATTAGAGGGAACAGTTACAGCGACTGTTGCAATATAATGCATCTCGATAAGCATCGATAATGGCCGAGTTTGGATAAGAAAAGCTGTCGCTCGCGCACCGCGCTTTCATTGGTCATTTCTTTTTCCGTATACACGATTTCTGTATCAGAATGTTTTGAAATAAATGATCAAAGATATTACAATAGTAAACGAGTTATTTTAATATTAGTAATGAACTACGTGAAAATATTCAACTCTCTAAATTGCCGCTTATTTTTGGAATTTGTCGTTTTGTCGACGACGTGCGACGTACATTCGTCGAAAAGACCGCGTTAAATGCAGTCTTGATATTAAAAACTGGTTTGACGAAATCATCAAATTTCTGGGAAACAATATACTGAGTTTTGTTATGTATGATTTTATTATATAATGGTTTCTTGTGCAAAACGTTTCATTTTTATAAGAAAGTGACACATATTTTTATTTAAACGTGCAGTTAAGTAAATTAAAAAAAAATCCATATAGATATTTTCTTGTTTTACACTAGAAGTTCAGTATTTATTTGTTTTTTTTTTTTTTTTTTTTATAAAGCTTTTTATACTGTGAGTAAATAGAATAAGAGAATATGTAATTGATATGTAAATAGTTTTTCCAACAATGCGTTTTTTTACTGTTTTTTTATTTTTGATAGCGATCTCAACGTCAAGAACTGCGTTATGTATGGCAAGACTATTTCTAAGTTAGATTGATTGCAAAATTTTCAAGAATGTGTTGGAAAAAGTTTCGCGAAGAAAACGCGAGAATATGCCGCGACGAATGAATGCATAATGATGAATCACATCCCCGAAGAAACTAGATCATTAAGCCATGCAACCTTGGATTTCTTGCCAAGTTCAGTGCACTGCCCGACTACGCTGAATATACCTATTCCGGCAGTATTTGCTTCTCTCGCGTCTCTCTTCAAGGTCTACGCAAGTCCCTCTCTCTCTTTCTTTCTCTTCCTCTCTCTTTCTTTCTCTCTCTTGCCTCTCTTTTACTTTTCTCTTTCCACGTTCTCTCCCGGTTTCCCTTCCGCAGCGCGTACGTGCGTGCATGCGTGCATGCATACACGTCACACATATACGTGTATACATAGACAAACTCCTCTCTCTCTCTCTACACCTCTCCTCCACTTCTCTCTCTTCTTTCCTGCCTCTCTCTTTCTTTCTTTTGCTTCTATGACCTTTTGCGTTTTTCTACATAACGTCGTTGGTCGTTCCGAGATACAAAGAGCCATCTAGGCCTATCCTAGTTTTTACCTAGACCAAGTTGCACACGGAGTCCGGCCTGTTGCTATATTTCAAGCCATCTAAGGCGTTGACTACCCTCTGCCTTATATGATTATATTCGCCGCGCTGCCGCCGTGCCGCGATAGACACCGCATCGAAGCGCATCACGCGAATCCAGATGCGCTGAGGAGACAGAAAATTGAGAAGACGAAGGAGTAGGTTTCTATACGAATAGTAATATTAGCATGATATGCCTTTCTCTTCTATTATAAATGCTTTACACTTATTGGTTTCGCTTCTTCCTGAACGACGCGCACAGGAAGTCTCCAACAGGAAGTACGCGTTAAGCCGGAAGATATAAAACGTATACGTAAGACACGTACAAGGCACAATAGATACAAAGCATATAGATGCGGGAAGAAATCAAATTGTCAGTGCTTTAATAACTTGCGGAATTTCCAGTTCCACAACAAGAATTGAATTCTTTTCTTTACACATTTCCTTTCTTTTTTTTTCTTTTGAAATATCGAAAATTTTTTGTCAAAAATCTTTCCAGCGAGAGTTTAACATTACGGTAAAAAGTTTATTACGTAGTAATGCTAAAGACTATCTTACACATCTTTTCCGCACCTTATTTAGAACCACATGCAGCCGTGCTCCGGTATAAGGAGCACACAACGAGTAAGGTAACAAGGTAAGACTTTAATCGTTCCGAAAATTACATCGCGCAGCAACCGTACGGCAACGTGTATTACGACACCGGACCACGCTGTTATGAAATCTTCAAAATGCTACCTCTGACGTTTTATGGTAATGTAAACGAATTACGGGCTCGTCGTTAGCAGTTTAGTCCTTTATGCAAGTAATATCTTTGCTGCGAGAAAAATATAAACTGGATCGAATAACGTTACAAAAAAAGCTTTAGCGTATTCACGTCCAATTCTTTCGGAAACATAATAAAACTGTGTATATAACAAAGTATTTTCAAGATCAATTACAATGTAAATTATTTCTTTACTAATAAAATGTAAATTTTATTCTTCTCTAATATTGATATTTTTTATCACAACGAACGCGTGGAGCGTTTGAGCCAAGATAGCTGATACTCTCCTTGAAGACCGAACTTTTCGAAAAACGAAAATGAGTCTCCTAACGTCGTCCTTATGCTGCACAACATCCGATACCCTTCCGTTAGCCTTTCGTTACTTGCTTATGCGTGGACAATGTAACACAACACCTGTGATATAAGGGTAAATGAAGCAGTCCGCGCACTGGTGATCAGTGCATCCTGTATGCACATATACAGTCCGCGCGGATGAACCGCAGGAAATTAATTCTTCCTCGAACTAAACATATATCTTCTGATGTTTTCTTATCGATAAAATCAAGAAATAAAATTGAAAACAAGTTTGATTGTAAAGTTGAATAACAATGATGATTCAGTCTTTTTTTGAATAGTTTCGTTTTTTCCTCTCTTGAAGTTTATCAGAGTGAGATAAGATTTTCAACACATTAACAAGTTTCATTAACGAAGACTAATAGTAGTGTAATTTGCTTGTCTGAAAAATCTGCTTGCTTTCCTTTCACTGTTGCTTTTACAATCACGTTTTCAAAATTTCACATTATTTCGGAACACATTTCTCTTTCTTTCTAATAATAAAATCTCTTTTTCAAATAATTCTTCATAAATATAGATTTAAAGTAGTTTTAAATAAAAATCAGAAAAAGATATAACAAAACGTATCTACACATAATACAATTGCACGCACGCAACGTAATATACAAAAATATAACGTACGATAATAAAAATATGCGCTGTTGATATAATACTTCTTTATGTGTGTCAGTTTTCTTCGATCACGCGTACATTCTTTCTAAAAAAAAGAAATCACGGAAAAGATGAAAACACTCTCAAACTGACAGGTCTTCTGAGCGATGAATTAGATTCGAGTGTAGATTAAACTCGAATTAATTTTGGTAAATGTTTACAAAAGGTCACCACCCTCCGATTTGAATGAGCTTGA